>JASDQU010309746.1:143635-154830 GCA_032191745.1 Picea mariana
CTGAGACTTCCTGTCCGGCCTATTTCTAAAGCCCAGAAAGGAAGTGGGGCATCTAAAGGATTGTTGAGCAGAGAAGGGGCACAATTCCTGGGGCGGGACAGGCATGTGGGGAATGAGGGACTGTAGGTAGTTAGTTTGAGTTGGCACCTATGATAGAGTCTTTCCTATTGTTTGAGATACATCAGCCTGGTTAGGAATACCTTTACCCGGATGGAGTTTAGTCCCAGCTCCAAGGTGACCCATTGCTGAGAGTGATGAGCCACATGGTCTAAGGTTGGAAGGTTTTTGGAAGGTCTGCACGCAGTTGGTGACATTCTTACCAAGATAAGTGTCAGTTGTGTGTTACATTATGTGATGCATTATTATTTATGCGTTTATTTTTATGGGGTTTTCCTGTGTGTGTTGCATGTGTATTTTTATTATTATTTTGTATGAATTTGTGCATTTGCAGAATGTATTTGTCTGTTTTAAGTTATATATATATATATATATATATATATATATATATATATATATATATTTCTACAAGATTTTATGTGTGTATATGTTTTAGTTTTGTATACAGTTCAAAAAAACATTTGTGGCATAGCCTAGTTGGATGTTGGGGATGTTACAAGGGGCATCATTCACCCATGAGATGCACCACCCTAAAGGTGTTTTGTTGTATTTTTTATAGGCATGAGGTTTGTATAATATGTCCAACATAAGCCCAATGTTGTCTATTTCACCAACATATTCAACCTTCCAAGAAGAAGGAGGTCTCACTCAAGGCACATGTGATAGTTTCCATGTTAATAATGTTCATATTACTAAAGATTTAGTGGGGTTGAAAAATCCATTAGTTATCTATTATTCACATTCATTCAAGTTAGAAAAGATAATAGAATGCACGGTAAACACAATTACATATAGATCATCAAGATACATTACAAACACATATACATGAGAAGAACCATTCTCCATTGCATTAGAATATTAAACATTACACTTCAAGTTATGCACCAAACTCAAGACAAATAGAAACTATTCATAACTCACAACTTAACAATTGATAAAATTATTTGGAACACTCTTAGTTTCATTGCATATCCTCATATATATAGTCAACTAGAGTGGTAACAAAAGGTTCCTAAATATATTGAAGTATTCGATAGTTGTAACCTTCTCATACAAAAGGACCTGTGTGTCTAGAAACATGTGTAGAGGGTTAGAGTGTTATAGTGTCAATTACCACCATTGAAGAATTGATGCTCTTATTGGCCTAATCCCTATACTATTTACAAAAAATTCTTCCCCATACCTCCTTGAGACCTTTAAAAAAACATTTTTTTGGAAGATGTATGCTCCCTAGAAGTTATGTATCATGCGTATACACGGGCTAATCAAGGGACAATCATGTTCATGCTAATAAATGCTAAAAACAATGTAATTATGCCTAATTAAATGTTGAGTTACGAGTTTGGTTAGTTTCCTAACTCGTTTTACCCATACTCAATCATCTCCAAACAACTAGAGACTGCATAAAAGGAGCATTTTCATCAAGGATAATGGTAATGATTCTTTGGACATCAGATAAAACACCTATTTGGCTACCCTCTCTGAGTCTGTAAGCCCATACATATCCCTGTTGTTGCTTGTTTTTTGGCCTAGAAACCCTTGTTTCTAGTTTCTTTATAATCACCGACCTATCTGGTCAAGATTCTCTCATGTGTTCTCTTTGGACCCGTGGTGAATCTAGAGTCAAAACCAACCCTATAGCAAGAGCTTGGGTGGAGGAACCTGGTTTTCTTTAGATAGGGTAGCGTCACACCGAATAGGTAAAAGATATAACTACCTAACGGTTGTTCATCAATAATATAGAAACTCATTCCTTCAAAGTGTATTGTATTGGTATTGTTTAAATTTGTAATTATTTCCTATATGCTTCATATAATACTAATTGTTTTGATCATTTCGTTATTTCCATAGGACTAATATGTAATTATTAGAATAACTACCTCTTTGCATACGGTTTCATGTTTAAGGTTCTTGCAGGTTGCAGAGGAGCTATTGAAAAAGAACAAGGGGGATTCCAACAATCAGGAACAACATCAACCGTAGGACTCCTGGTGAGTTAGCCCTTCTCCTCATCTCAATAGTTAGTTATTTCCTTTGAATTCAATTATAATATCGCATTTGAATGTTATTTATTAAAATTTCTTTCTACACATTCATTAATATCTTCTAGTAATCCCATTACTATAGGTGACTTTTCCCTTAAAGTAGAACTGAGAACCATACTAGGAATTCTCCCTAGTGGGCCTATTTTGGGCTTTGTTTTTGTGTTTGCTTGGTTTAAATTTATTTTCTTTTGTTTCAAATTGTTGCTTGATACTTAGATTAGTGACATACAATTATTTGAGTATTTTCATTTTTCATTTGAGACATTTGTGTTACCTCTTTTATTTTATTTTTTTTATTTTATGGGGTATATACACACACTATAGTTAACATAGTCGCGTACATATGCGCCCTCTAGTTAGGATAGATGCGTACATACCCGGTCTTCCTTGAGAACATGTCCCTACATTTTACTAGGAGGGATTTTTTCAATATTTTTTGGTCTGAGGGTGTTTGTTCAAGTGTTTGGGGTCTCTCACAGGAATTTAAGACTCTGTTTATGTTACTTGTTGAGTTCTATAGTAGTTTAGTCTGACTCTTATAAATAAAACAAAATATTTTTATGCATTTCCTTTGAGGATCATTTACAAGTTTTTGAGGGTAGTTTGTGGATTTTTTCCCTGAGATCTTTTTGTCTAGAATGGCTCTTGTTGTTGTTATTGGAAAATATTTATAGGTTTGGGTTATTTTCGACCTTCTTTTTGTTGTTTCTTGCTGGTTTTAGGAGAAATTTTGTTGTTTCAAATATTTCCTATTTCTTTTACCTTTTAAACAAGAAAATAAAAAATATTTATAGAAAGTATACTTTAGTATTTGTTTTCAGTCCTTTCCATTGTTTGCCTGGAAATGAAACTTTCGTAGTGTGCTTTCTTTATTTTAGATCTTGTTAGTTTTCGAAGAAGAAAAAGAGAAAACAATCTCATTTTCATAGTTTTGATGAAAGTAAGTCCATAATTTTTCAGTTGCTTTTCATTTTAAATGAACTAGCAATAGTAATGTATTTCATCTAAAATAAAAGATTGCATTTATTACATATCATAAAAATAAAGAGTTTGGTTTTTAATTCTGCAGTGTTTTTCACTCATATTTTCAGTGAAGAACAAGACCTTGGATTTTTTGTTCTTAAGTTTTTTTTCTACTAATTCTTTCAAAACACCATTCAGTTTCATCCATCATCCCTTCTGAGTAAATAATATCCTCTGTGAAATGAACATTTAATTAAAATTAACTAGACATTTCATTTTCTAGGGTAAAACAACTAGCTTAAGCTAGTTCCTTGGTTTAGGATGGAGAGTTAATTCTCCAAGGATAAAAAACAAATTCGGATTCTGAGATAGGGAGCACAAAATACAAATTTCATATAGGTATAACTAGGAGCCTACTCTATCATGGGAGTTAAACACAAGGTTGTGTAAAGGAGTGCCGAGGAGATAAACCCTCTAAATCTTTAATAAGCATAGTGGAGAGATCATATTGTGGGGGTTTCATCAATGCCTTTACCTCCGTGAGAGGTGACACTTTCAAGGCTTCGGGATTCATTACCCCGCCCATACATTCAATCCTGATAGTTGAATGTACCCCCCAGACACTGACTGTGAGTTCATAACCTTAGTATTTTTTCTTAGGAATCTCAGAGGTGACTACGGGGGGTTTCCCGTGGTACCTGGGGTAGACTTCATATCACACTTTTCGGTACCTATAGAGCGCTCCTTGTGAAGCATGCGTACTTGCATCAGGAAGGCATGTTTAGTAGAGGTTGGGGTAAATGCTTCTCACTCCTTCGTTCATTGGTTCACATGACTTAATCAACATGTGCCTTCGTCCAAAAGGTCTTTACCTGAATTTGTTACTATTGTAGTCTAAGGACCTAATCCACCCGAGTCGAAGTATTGGAGATATTTTTTTCATTGTTGTTTCCTCATGGATTTTCTAGTGGTGTGCTCTCTGATCATATACAACTTAGGTTAGCATGTTTGTAGTCACCTTTAATCCATTATTTAAAGTGGTTGATCAACTACCTCATCTATATAGGAGAATACAAGGTCTTCCACCTAATCAAGTGGAAGTCAATTCTCCGCCATCTCCTTTGAGGTGTCGACTTGATCAAATTGACACTTTTGTACCAGTTGGTACCCTCAGGATTGTAGAGATATAGCTCGTAGAAACTAACGCTTATGAACCAGAGGTTACATGCATATCAAATCTTGAGGCTGAAGGATTTGTTTGTCTATTCAGTCCTCTATTGACTAGATCCCATGATTCAGTCATCTTACATAATTTGGCTTATGGGTAGGATTTCACTGACAGTCGCCCTCTTTGATGGGCCATAATGGAAGACACTTTAAAAGTGTCTGGGTTGGGGGCCTCTACAACCCCAATGTCACCAATAGTGTTGGGAGGAAACCTACCTCCTTTCATATTAAACCAAACAACCAGTGTGGTTTAGTCTGTAGTAGACACGTCGCTCAACATCTCTTTGTCACTGATAGTTGGGTCCATTCAACCTTTGAGTGTGGTCTTTTGTCATCATTTTCATCTAAATATGTTTCATTTGGGATGCCATCATTTGGCATGCAAAACATATTAGTTGGTTCTGAATAGTTTCCCCAAAGTAGTAATGTTGGTGTAGGGATGATGCATGTGGATATTGTTGGCCACCCACCTGTTCCAACTGGCTCCTCTTGTCAGTTGTTAGTGCAACACGCTCTTATGTACTTATTTGTAATTGTGGGTTCTAGAATTTCAGGGATTTTGGAAGCCCTACACATATTCCAGGTGGATATTGGTGGCCTCCCACCTAAGCCAACTGGATTATTTTGTATGTTTTCATGTCAACACATCTTGTTGTACTTTCGGGGCTATTTTGGGCCCCTAAACAGTGGTTTTTTGGCTTGCCAAATTTAAAATGTAGAATAATTCATAGTTTGAAAGTGTAATGCATATATCTCGAAAATACCTTTCCAACAGGATATCACATGCCTAAAACAAAGATCGTATGCAAAAGTTACAACCCCAAGAAGTTAATGTACTAACTTACCCAATTAGGGCCCACATGACTTTTGGCATTTCATCTCCTAGGGTTAGGTTTTTGGATGTCTAGGGTTTTTGAATTCTTGTTTATCATAAAAGGGCCTTCAAAGCCTCATTGTAATCATCTTCTAGCAAATGAGCATAGCCATCACATCTCTTCTCATAGATAAAGTTGCCACCATTCTAGCGAGTCTTGCACTCTGTATTTTTATAGTCTCTTTACAATTCGTTCATTAATAGAAATCAAGTATTGTTATATTTCTCTATTTATGGAAATTTTCATGATTATTTCATTTGAATTTCTCTGTTTTCATTTCATTCTGAAAATAAATCTGGATAAGTGGTATCAGAGAAGGCTACTCTTGATCATTTTTCAATGCAGGTCCACGACAAGGTCCGAGTATATCCAGTTTGGTCTCGAGTTTGTCTCTCTTGAGGACAATCACTCTCGCATGCCCAAGAAACCCTCGATGGCGACAGAAAAGAAAGATGAGAAAGAAAAATATTCTATTCACATGTTTCTTGAGAGATCTCTCGTGCGACAGAGGGATGAAATGATGAAGAATTTTGCACACATTATTCAACACCTACTGATAGCAATAGACACATCTTCATCAAGAGGCTATTATGGAGGAAACTCTCCCTTCAAGGTACAACTTAATTTTGATATTACCATATTTGAAGGTTAGGTAAATGCGGATGCCCTAGAAAAATGGTTAAATATATTAGAAGGTTATTTCTTTGTACAAAATTTTTCTGACAGGGAAAAGATCACCTTCACACTCCTCAAGGCTCTCCCCCATGTCAAACATTGGTGGGAAACTTACTGGGAGAAAAGTTCAACAAAGGAATATGGAATATATGGGGTCGAGCCCACTTGGGATTTTTTTTGTGGATGAGTTCAAAGAATAGTACTATCCTATTGATAACTATGAAGAAAAGTACATGATATGGACCACACTGCGGCAAGATAAGAGCCAAACAGTGTCGGAGTTCACAAATAATTTCCATAACTTGCACACCAAGATGGGTATCAAAGACTTCAAGAAACATATGGTTCTGAAATACCTTGGGGCTTTGCATAGGTACATCCAAACCAAAATGGATTTCCTAAAAATCTCATAATTGGGAGTTGCCTATCGATGTGGTGTCAAAATCGAGCAGAAATTTAGGCACCGGAACAAATGGGAATTCGGGCCTACAAATATGTAAGAACCAAATCACTGTAAAGACGACCCTAACCAAAAACCTCTAGAAAACTAGTCCAAGTGATCCAGGTGGATATTGGTGGCCACCCACCTTCTCTGACTGGCCCAAAACATGTTTCTGGCAATTTTGGTAATTTACTATTTTTAGCAGTTTTTAACTTCTAGGGCCATTTTGAGGCCCTAAACGATGTTTTTTGAGAAAATTAGGAGAAACATGGATCATAGAACATGTTTCTCACCCAAAAGTTGTAGTTCTCGTATATATCTTTCCAACGAGCTATTGAGCGCCCCAAATGGAGATCGTATGCAAAAGTTACACCCCTAGGAAGTTGATGTATCAACTACCCCCATCGAGGCCCACAAACCTTTTGGCTTTTCATCTTCCAGGATTAGGGTTTTGGATTTTAATTATGTTAAAAATGCCCCTAGAGCCTCATTGTAATAATCATCTTCTTGCGAATGTGAGTAGCTGTCACATCTCTTCTCAAAGATAAGCTACCACCATTCTAGCGAGTCTTTCACTCTGTACTTTTACAGTTTCTGTACATTTATTTCATTAATAGAAATCATGTATTACTGTATATTTGTGACTCTTGTTATATTTATGCTATATCTCTGTTATATTATTGTCTCTCTTGCAATATCTCTGAATATTTCTATGTTATATCTTCTCTCTCATTTTGTGAGGAAAATAATCCGGATCAGTGGTATCAGAGCAGGCTGCTCTTGATCATTTTCAGTGCATGTCCCCGACGCGGTTTGAGTATAGAAAGTTGGGTCTTGAGATTTTCTCTCTTGAGGACAATCACTCTCGCACACCCAAGAAACCCTCAATGGCAGAAGAAAATAAAAATGACGGAGAAGACGATCCTATCGGTCTGTTGCTTGAGAAAGCTCTCATGCGACAGAGGGACTAAATGATGGAGAATTTTTCCCACATCCTTCAATGCTTCCCGATAGCATTAGGCACATATTCATCAAGAGTCCACTTTGGAGGCACCTCGCCTTTCAAGGTACAGGTTAATTTTGATATTCCCATATTTGAAGGTCAAATAGATGTAGATGCCCTAGATAAATGGNACAAGGAAAAGATCACCTTCACACTCCTTAAGGCTCTCCCCCATGTCAAAAATTGGTGGGAAACTTATTGGGAGTAGAGTTTCATAAAGGATTCTGGAATATATGGGGTTGATCCCACTTGGTATTTTTTTGTGGATGCGACAAAGGAACAGTATTACTCTGTTGGAAACTATGAGGACTAGTACATGAGATGGACCACACTGTGGTAAGAGAGGGGCCAATTAGATCCATAGTTCACCAATAGCTTCCATACCTTGCACACTAAGCTGGGTATCAAAGACCCCAAACTACATTTGGTTATGAAATATCGTGGGGCTCTACACAGATACATTCAAACTAAAATGGATTTTCTGGACATCTCATCACTCGATGTTGCCTATCGATATGCTGTTAAAATCGAGCAGAAATTTAAGCACCAGAACAAATGGGAGTTTGGGTTTGTAAATCCACAAAAACCAAAGTATGACAAAGATAGCCCTAACAAACAGTCTCCCAAAAACCAGTCCAAGCCATAGGAAAAGAAGGGTCACGGGAAGACAAAGAAGGCCACCAGAAAATGGTGCGATTTCCACAAAAGCCCCTTGCACAACACTGATGAATGTTGCTCAAAACATTCATTGGTGGACGAGATCAAAGACAAGGAGCTGAACCATGATTCAAAATATGATTCTGAAAATACTGGTAAAAGACAGATCATCGACACAGACCCCACTGCTATGGTTGCGACCGCAGCAATTCAACTAGAAGAACCAACAGATCCAGAAGAGGGGGAGTGCCTTTTTCATTCATAGATGTGGGTGAATGGGACCTTGATACATTTTATTATTGATAGCGAATGCCAGAAGAGCCTCATCTCAGCAGAGGTCGTCAAATAGTTGGGATTGCCGACAACACCNTTCTCTTGGGCCAGCCATATATGTGGAAACGCCATGCTATCTATGAGTCTCGACCCCGTAGTGTCATTATTACTCTGGGGGGTCATCTCTACAAGATACCAAAGATAGTTCCAACTACTGCCCCACCTAAACAGTGCCGCAAGGTAGTATCTCATACTACAAAATTCATCTTCTCCACAATCTATTCAAAAGGGGAACAAAAGGATACTGCAACCACTACGACCTCGGCCTAAGAACCTTCTATCCACCAGAAGTAAGTCGACAAGGTTGCAACAAAGCACAAAGATTCCTTCTACACATAGTCATCTCATGTAGCCAGACTAGTTAAAAAGGTCCAACCCTTCTAGCCACAGGTTCGTGATGACCTTCGACAAACCAAGCAACGCAGCGGTTCCAACAAGGCAAGCAACTCACCAAGTTTCAAATTCAGCAATCGCTTTCTCCTCTCCCCCGGGAACTCAACGCAATGGAGAACATTGCTTCCTAAGGAGGGAGGATTGATCCAGTTGGATATCTGTGGCCACCCACCTTCTCCAACTGGCCCAAAACATGTTTCTGGCAATTTTGGTAATTTACTATTTTTAGCAGTTTTTAACTTCCGAGGAAATTTTGAGGCCCTAAACAATGTTTTTTGAGAAAATAGGGAGCAACATGGATCATATATCATGTTTCTCACCCAAAATTTGTATTTCTCAGATAGATCTTTCAAACGAGCTATTGAGCACCCCAAACGGAGATCGTATGCAAAAGTTACGCCCCTGGGAAGTTGACGTATCAACTACCCCCATCGAGGCCCACAAACCTTTTGGCTTTTCATCTTCTGGGGTTAGGGTTTTGGATTTTACTTATGTTAAAAAGGCCCTTAGAGCCTCATTTTAATAATCATATTCTTGCGAATGCGAGTAGCCGTCACATCTCTTCTCAGAGATAAGCTACCACCATTCTAGCGAGTCTTTCACTCTGTACTTTTACAGTCTCTGTACATTTATTTCATTAATAGAAATCGTGTATTACTTTATATATGTGACTCTTGTTATATTTCCACTATATCTCTATTATATTTTTGTCTCTCTTGTAATATCTCTAAATATTTCTATGTTATATATTCGCTCTCATTTAGTGCCGAAAATAATCTGGATCACCAAGACACAAGACAAAAAGGGTAAAGTAAAGATGAAGAATGACACTAGGAAGTGGTGTGACTTACACAAAATCCCTTGGGACAACACCAATGAATGTCGCTCGAAACAGTCATTGGTGGTCGAGGTCAAAGAAACGAAGTCGATCCCTAATTTGGAATGCGATCCAAAAAATATTGAAAATAGACAAATCATTGACGCGGACCCCACTGCTATTGTTGCAATGACAAAATTTCAACTAGAACAACCAATAGATTCTGAAGAGGGGGAGCACCTCTGTCATTCATATATGTGGGTGAAGGGGACCCCATTGCATTTCATTGTCGATAATGACGGACACAAAAACCTCATCTCAGCTAAGGTCATCAAACAGTTAGGGTTATCGAAAACACCACACCCGTAGCCATACAACATTGGGTGGCTTCATCAGGGACGAAATATTCACGTCAGCCAACAGTGTCTCCTATCTTATGGAATTCATACCTTCAAGGATGAGGTAGTGTGTGATATTTCCCCTCTTTATGTCTATGATCTTGTTTTGGGACAACCATATATGTGGAAATGTCATGTTGTTTATGAGTCTAGACCCCGTAGTGTCATTATTACACTGAGAGTCAGCTCTATATGATACCATAGATAGCTTTGACTACTGCTCCACCAAAAAAACACTGCAAGGTTATTTCTCATAATGCAAAATTCATCCTCTTCACATTCTGTTTAAAGGATGTACAGAAGACCACTACAACCACTGTAGTCTCAACACCTTCTATCCAACAAAAACAAATTATTGAAGAGAAAACAAATATTGTTTCTTCACCTACAATGGTGCCTACACAATGCTCCATCCAAACCAGAGACAACAGGTTGGTGTAACATATTCAACCCATCCAACAACATGTTTGTGATAGTATTCCATAAGCCAAGAAGCACAACTTCTCCAACAAGGCACACAACTCACCAAGCTTCAAATTTAGAAAATTCTTTCCCCTCTTCCCTGGGCACTCAATGCAATGGAGACCATTTCTTCCTAAGGGGGGAGGATTGATCCAGGTGGATATTGGTGGCCACCCATATGTTCCAAGTGGTTCCTCTTGTCAATTTTTAGTGCAACACGATCTTTTGTACTTCTTTGTAATTGTGGGTTCTACACTTCCAGGGTTGTCTGAATCCCTACACATCTTCTAGGTGAATACTGGTGGCCTCCCACCTAAGCCAACTAGCTTATTTTGTATGTTTTCATGTTATCACATCGTGTTTTACTTCCAAGGCTGTTTTGGGCCCCTAAACAATGTTCTTTTGGCTTGACATGGTCAAACTATAGATGAAGTCAAAGTTTGACGGTGTAATGTGTAGTTCTAGAAAATACCTTTCCAACGAGCTATCATATGCCTAAAACGGAGATCATATGCAAAAGTTATGACCCCGGGAAGTTAATGTACTAACTTACCCAAACATGGCCCACATGACTTTTTGTGTTTCATCTCCTAGGGTTAGGTTTTTGGATGTCTAGGGTATTGCCATTCCTGTTTATCATAAAAAGGCCTTTAGAGCCTCATTGTAATCATCTTTTGGAAAATGAGCATAGTCGTCACATATCTTCTCAGAGATAAATCTTTCACCATTCTAGCGAGTCTTGCACTCTATATTTTTATAGTCTCTTTACAATTCTTTCATTAATATAA
>JASDQU010309746.1:191251-205759 GCA_032191745.1 Picea mariana
CACAAACACTACCATGACATGCCTCAAGCATGTACCATAACAACATAAGCATAAGCCTAAACATTAACACATAAGCATACGTCTGATCTTATAGATATCCTATTGTATCATATAACAAATGAGTAAACCAACTTGGGAATCAACAACCTGGTACAATCATCACTTCACAACCTTTCACAAGCCTTTTCACAGATCCACGACTTTCTCTTCTACTACCCATGAATATCCACACTTTTCTCCATTGTAGCCCATGTACATCTATGTCCTTTTGAACTGCAACCTACAGATACCTTAGAAACTAGTGTTACTCACATTTTTTGCAACTCCAATACTTTAACCTTCAACCTACCTTCGCAACCTCAAACTTGTTAGCTCAAATTCAACCTCATATTCGCCAATAGATAAAAATATTCTTACAAGATAGATATACAACGAATGTGTGTGTGAATGCACTTATGAGAGATTTATTGAGGTGTATTTATATTTTTTCTTAGTAAAATCTCTCTTTATTTTAGGGGTTTCTTGTTACAACCACTTCACCCTTTCATTAATGACTTGTAACCAAATAGTGGTTTCTTAACCATTCTTTGGGGCTTCCAACTTCATGAGGTCATATCTCCCTAACTGTAGGAACCACTTGGCATGCCACCTATCATTGGAAATGACATGATGAGGACTATCCATCCATGAGTGCGTTACCTGAAATTACACTATTCTTCACGTCCTTATTCCTCAAACAACTTCAGGTCTCATGACAACACCTATGGGTTTCATGTAGACTTCATCAAATGCACCCATCAAATATGCTGACATCAACCACTCTTGTTGACATCAATGACAACTAAATCACCATCAACATAGATCACAACTTTGGGGTATCTCAAACATTCCAAGGGTTGACATCAATGACAACCAACTATCCAACAAACCAAAGTTATGATGATTTTACATTTTTGTCACTAAACCCTAACTACATAAAGGAGCTGCATTGGACAATAAGCTATTTTCTTTGAAACTATAGTTCTATTTTTGGGTTTTCATAGCAAGATGTTGTGGTTTTTTATTGGAAAATATGATGGTCCTATTATTGAAGAATAATAAAAGATACAAATTCATTATGGGGAAATTAATTGAAATTTTGAGTAGGTATAATTTAAGAGGTGATGCGACCATTTGGTGGAATTTGCTTAATTATGAGAAGATGATGGCACTTTCCAATGAAGAATATGAAAATTTAATTTTAGATAGGTGGTCTAATGTTGTGAATAATGATAAGAAGAGCACTACGGATTTATTTTCATGTGACATCTTCATATTATAGGTTCATGGATGTATTCAATAGGAAAATGTTATTTTTTCTATAAATCTTAATAACAAGAATAACTTCATGAATGTTAACCTAGATAAAATATTGCAATTACCTACAAAGAATATTCAAAGAAAATAGGTTGAGGGTGAAAATATTCAAATTTTTAAATATTTGAAGATTACCATGGATACAAGTGTGTTGCACTCGTATTTTAATGCTATATGTAATATCCCAATACTGAGCCCCAATTGTAATTGTAAATGTAACATGTTTTATAAGATGGTGAGCCAAGTGATTATAAGATATGAGGCTTATGTGATGATTAGGCCGGGGACCCTAGATGCTAAAGGCCAATGAGCCAATTTTTGTATATGTAAATACTCATATCAATAATATAAATACATCGCTGCGTGTAGACCAACCACGATAAAAGAGATTGGGGACTAAGCTCCACTAGGTAGGGAAAGGGATGGGGCTAAGCGGCTAGAAAAAGGGCTAATCTTGAGGGCTTATCTCTATGGGAATAATATTATATTATTATTATCTAAAAACTAAGGTTGGACATAACCTATGTTACCCTAAGTTCATGTGGAAAGGGAACAAATGTTAAGTAGAGCTCATGCAGCTTCATGAAGCCAGGTGTCAATCCTGACACATGCAATTATATTTGGAAAATGAGTCCTTCTTGGGGGTTTCTCTGCCATTCTGGCCACTCTCCCCATACACTCATGCATTCACACAGCAAGACATTACTCCATTATTGACCTCTGAAACCTGCATGCAACTCTGGAACCTGCAACTATACCTTGGGTTATCCCATGCATTCCTTGGAAAGACCAACACATTTGTATTTTCGTGAGCCTGTGTTGTGTATTAATGATTGGTTGTTGCTGCCAACATAGTTTCTAGAATGGTGTGGGCTGTTTTCATTACCAGATCCCATACCCAATTTTCTACTGTGTTTACCCGTTTGACTTAGGATATGGATTGAAGAAGCAGGTTGTTAGCCCTATGGTTTTGAAGAGGCAGGTAGTTAGGCCCATGGATTTGAAGAAGAAGGTTGTCAAGCCTATGAGAAAATCTCTCCAGGTGAGAGAGATTGTTTTGGAAGTCATTTTTCTTAGAGGGAGTCCAACAGCAACTAAAAAGCTTTTAGAATTCTTGATCTGTCCTATTGCTAAATCCCTGGAAGGGAATTGGAGTAGCTGATGGTTTGTGGAATAGTGAAGGTTTATATTCCTGGGGTGGGATAGGCATGTGGAGAATGATATTCTATGATCGGTGGGCATAAGTAGGATCCTGGGAGGAAATCCTTCCTTTTTCATTGTGTAACTTTTCGTAGTCTCAACCTAGCCTAGGAATCCCTTTACCTGGGTGGAGTTTAGTCCCAGCTCAGAGGTGACCTGTTGCTGATAGCTTGGAGCAACATGGTCTATGGATGGGAGGTTCATGGAAGGGCTGCGTGTAGTTGGTGGTCATTTATAAAAGATAAGTACCATTTATATGTTCATTTACATGTTGTGCATGTGTACATGTTTTATATTTATGTATTTATCCTATATATGTTGTACGTATAAGATTTACTATTATTTCCACATTTTTCTATGTATTAACAAAATGTAATTGTTTGTTGATTTATATATGTATGATGTTCTACAAGAGTCTCTACGTGCCATAGCCCAACAGGTCTATGGCTGGGTATGTCATGTTTTGGTTATTAGAAGCTCAATAAGAATGTGATTTGTAGTAGCATGGCCCGACTTGGGTGTCCAAGTATGTTAAAAATTGGTATCAGAGCCCATGGTTTCAACACTGAACCTAGATGGGTCATAAATGTAGAATTTGAAGTAAAAATTCCATAGGGGTTTGATGTGCAAAGTGCCAGAGGGATGCTGAGAGAGCTCCTGGGTGGTCATGGAAATATCAGGAGGATTGGCAAAGAAGTTATCACAGTAATTGTGGTTGATAACCTTGAGATTCAATTTGAGCCGTGGGATCTGCACGAGGGGAGGAAGACCCTTCCCATTCATCAGATATAAAAATGATGCATGACAGTTAACCTCCAAGTCCTTCGAACTTTGTGACTTCGATGAAGTTTACATTCTATTGAGAAAAGGGGTCGAAGTCCCAGAGTTCTGAAGTCTCGAACTCCAGAGTTAATCTGGATCATTTGTGTTTAAGGAAACGTGTCAGTAGATCAACCTATTTAGAGTTTCGACACTCTGGGGGGTTGTGTGTTGTTGTAGTAGAGAAATCCTCTGAAGTCCTAGATCCCCAACGCCCGGAGCTATGAAGTGTCAAAGAATGGGGTATGATGTGGCATGATTATGTCACTAGGGGTGATGTGGACCTTCCCTAGTTGTGCCATGTGTTAGTAAGAATTGTACTTTTAGTGACCTTTTTGGACCAATAGAATTTTGACACATGGGGGCCATGTGTCACCATCTTATATAATGATAGTAGTACTAAGTGGACCCCATAAAATTTAAGAGGTTCGAGAATTTGAAGTTTGGAGGAAATAATGGATGGGGAAGGAAGAACTTTCGGATCTTTGAAGTCCCGGAGTCCCAAAGTCCTGAATTCCCAAATTCGTGAAGCACCAGAGTGATTTGGCATGATAACGTCATCTAGGGTGATGTGGAACTACTCTAATCATGCCATGTGTCACTTGTTTTTGTACCACTTATAATCCCTTAGTACCAATTGGAATCTGACACATGTCTCCCTCCAGTGGGGCCATGTGTCACTACATTAACTATTTGACATCCAAGCAAAGGACATCATTGTGTTCAATAATTCAACATTCGAAAGGAATACAAGGTGATGAAAGTGAAACCCACAAAGCTCAAAGAGAAGAGTAAATCCTCACCATTGATCGAGAGAGGAAACACAATAGTAGATCCCATAGTCTAGAAACTTGGCACTCCAGAGGATTCAAGGCATAATAAGTTGGGGTCGAGGACTCCCAAAGGTCGGAGTCCATCTTAGCCATTTATTACAATGGACACATGGCATCAAAACCCAAGGTCCGGAGACTGGGTAATATAGAGGAATTAAGTTGCAGATGGCTGTCGAGCTGGATATATAACATATGAATCAACATTTAATTGTCAACCCGGGAAGGTAGACTTAGAGGAACCAGCACAGGAAATGCAGGGTTAAAGAGGGGGTTTAAAGGATGCCAAAATAATCTTTGAACTTCTAAAAGAAACTTGTTGGAAGAAGCTATTGTACTCTACTTTGTTCTGCACTACTCTGTACTACTCTGTACTAACTTCATAAAACTGTTCTGTATATGCATGTAAAAGGTCTACTGCACACTGATGACTGAAAACAATTAAGTTTATGCTACTTATTACTCCACACAACTCAGCAACCTTCTATTTTATAATGCAATGAAACTCTCTATTGTAATAAAATGAAATTCTATTTCTGTTCTATTAAACCAATGAGAAAACTGACAATGTAGAGTGGAATCGAATCTTTTGCTGAAAGATGATGTTCAAATCTGAAGATGGAGTCTACTGTAAATGCAATGTATACAGCTCTGTTTCCATCGAAGGGGGCCATGCCTTCTCTGTCAACAGGTCATTCTTTAAATCAACTCATACTGAAAACGAATAACTTACAACAAACTTAAAACGACAGAAATCATATCAATGAAACTCTTAACTACTTTATTGAAAAGAACAATACAAGTGCTTGGAGATTTCCATTCCTCTATCTAATCTATGCTCTGTCTATCTTCCTCTCTCCTTTCTTGAGCATAGCAGCTCTGTATATAACGTTTTCAGATCCCCCACAATGCATGGCTTTGCGCCCAAGTAGTTACAAAATGGTTTTAAGAGTACCACCGGGGAATGAGACACGTTTTTCATAATCAAACGATTCAAGATTGCCTTTACCCGTGTCATGAGATTACATCTATTTGACAAAATGGTTTTCTTCCCTGCACGAATCTATATATGTGAAGTGGCATAGAAAAATGCCAGCTATTGAGTGCTCATTGAGAACCAACGATTCAAAGTCCAGCACACATGTTTCGATTCAGTAGCACAAACAATTTTCCCCCCTGCGTTATACATGCACGAATTTATGAAGTGGCATAAGAACACATGGTGCCAAAAGCTCCTCCATGCCCTTTCTAAGTTTAGCTGTAGAAACACTGTAGTCCTCCTCAGCAAGGCCACCAATTGAAACACGAACATACCCTGGTCCTCCACTAGCACTACCAGGGATAACAATAACCCCATGTCTTTTTGTAAGTCATTTAACAACTTCAACATCATCAGAAGCACCACTTGGTAACTTGTCCCAAAGATAAATTACTCCTTGTCTGCCCTTTACAGCATTTGCACCAAGAGGTGACAGTGCATCCAAAATTATATCTCTATTTTTAAACCCTTTCCTTCACCCATTCAGGGCCAAGATCCAGTGAATACAGAGTAAGATTTTGTCCAATGATTGAAGCACATATTGGGATATTATCTTGTGTTTTGAGCAGTTGTGCTCCAAGGCCCTCGACTTCAGAAGCATATGCAACCCATCATACCATAAGCTTTTAGAAAAAGAGAATACATTGATAATGTGTGGAGCCTCTACACAAGTATGTTTCAACCCATATAAAATAATCATAAGTATTATCCACTACAAGCCAACACCCTGCATTTTTGCAAAGTTCAAGTATTCCCCGTAGAAGAGGATTATTGTTGCATTTATAGTTGAATTCTTCGCTTATTTGTGGTTTTGGAAGCACTTCATGATTTCTGTATACAACGAAACATATATGTGTAATAGAATATGAATAGCACAGAAAGAATGCCATTTGCTTAACAAAAGACTTCAGGAGAGTAAACAATATCTTCAAGAACCAGCAAGAAAATGTTATAAATCCGGAGCCCAACAATGGCTTTGAGTTGAGAAATCCTAAATGCTAGAGTTAATATCGACTGTTGATCAGGAGATGATACGTGGAAGAAGGATAGTACCTCCAGTAAGTCGACACTCTGGGAGATCTGCAGAGGGATGCTTTGGAAATCCCTGAAGCCTAGAGTTGCGTAGACAATCCTATCCATTGATTGGGAGAGGATACATGGCAGCAGATCCTATAGTCCGAAACTTGGCACTTCGGAAGGATGGAGAGTGTGGACAGTCCAAAACTCTCTAAGCCAGAGTCCCGGAGTTGATCATTGTTGTTGGTTAACGAGAAGGCGCGGTCTGTTGATTTGTTGTTTGTGAGTTCGCCAATTTGGAAATTCAAGAGGCAACGCAAGAAGGATCCATAGAACTCCCAAAGCCCAAATTATTGGAGCTCCTGTTTACCATCGATCTAAATAAATAGTGAGGATCATTGATCAGTGCGTCTTCAGAGTATCTGAAGTGCAAAGCTCCAAAGAGCCAGTCTAGGAGTTTTCTAGTTCAACGTTCACGAGGAGTCAAGTGGAAGTTGAGAGAACTTCCAAAGTTTTGGAGCCCTAAAGTTACCTAGGCTCTAGATAAGCACTTAACAATTAGAGCTTGGTCACAGTCATGGTCACATGAGGTTGTTGTCCAAAGAAAAGGGGCTTATGCCAGAAAACTATGTTAAAGAAAAACAAAAAAGGGCTTAAGAAGGAATCCCATGAGATTTTGATTGTTTGGACCTGCATCAAAAGTGGTAAATAAGGTCTGTGAACCTTGTGAGTGGATCCATCAAAGGTCCAAGAGTTATTTTGGCTATGAGAAAGGAGAATAAATGCACATGTATTGCATCATTAAAAAGATAATTTGCAATTTTCCATAACTTTCCGCTCAAAACTCATAATTGAGCAAGGAAGTAGTCAAAGGAAAGGTCTTGGAAAGAGGATTCCAGGTATTCCATTATAAATGAGTTTTTTTTTTTATCTGAACCAGAAAGAGTTCATAATCCCTGTGTATATTATTGTAAGACTTAGAAGAAAAGAGGGGTGACCAATGGAATGCTAACCGGGCCAAGAGATTGGAAGTGACCAAATGAATGTTAATCAGACCAATAGAATGAGGATTGTAGTCTGATGATTTAATCTAGAAAAAGGAAGGCCTGTGAGCATGTGTAATTGTATGAAAACATAAGTATATGAAAGAAAAGGGAACTACTCTATTTTGAGTATTATGGAAGCCTCTGTAATTATGTCCATTTATTTGTGTATTGTATACCTTTGTGAGGAATAAGTTTATGTCTCCACATATAGTTGAGTTTGTGTAGTTTAGGTATAGAGATCGTGTTTCAGGATGAGAAGGAGAAATCTGGAGAGGAATCCAGGTATAATTCTACATTCAGACAGAGATCGAGAATGATTATTCCATTGATCATCGATCACAAGTAGGATCTATGATCCTACTGAACAATAGAAGAGAAACAAAGATTAGTTTTACAGATTGGAGGTAGCACCTCCCTTATTTATAATAGAGTGCGTAGTGGAATCATGGTTGAAGATCATCAAATATGGCATGACAAAAGTTTATTATGCATTTTAGAAGGAAATTATATGGGTCAACACAAGAGAAAATAACAATTTAGTAAGCTAATCCAAGTGTTGATATGATCATTCATGGAAAGGATAAATCAAATTCCTCAAGAAAGAAGTTGGTGTAAGATGACCAAGGTTACTCAGGGAACATGACTGGAAATATAACTCGGTCATGTAGGAGCTAGATTAGAGGAATCCAAGTAAAAATGGAATGTTGAAAGTTAATATCATCATATTATATGGTTGTGAGTATACAAAGTAGACAAGGAAAGATTCTTAGCTGAAGTCAAGTCCTGGAAGAAGAGATCAAGAGGTATATATCAAGCTAATAGGAATGCAGGATAGCACTCTAGGAGGGACAAAAAATAGTATAGGATTGTTGATGCATTCCAAAAGTATCAAATATATTTCCACAATATCATGGAGATGTCAAATCTAATAAGGATTTCAAAAGGAAATGAATCTTTGTAGAGAATCAATAAGGAACCATGAAAAAGAAAAGGGTTTTATGCATGGTTTTAAATGCAAAGGAGATGGTTCCTAATAAGAATCCATCTTGAGTGGCATAGATCCATGAGTGAAATTCCCATAGGTTGGAGGTATCAATGAAATTACAATGATAAAGTAAAGGCAATTCTGAGTACTTGTAATTTATTTTGTGCAGCTAGCGAAGGAGGCATATGTGCATCCTTATAATATGCTAGAGATTGGATATGTAAGCCAAGTTTGAGGCTAGTTAGAAAGAAGAAGAGAAGGGTACCAAAAAATTCAAGTACTAAAGTATTCAATTAGGAAAGGGCTGAAGTAGTTCAGTTTGAAAAGTAATTGGATGTTGAAGACCCAAAGTCTAAAATACAACATGTTTGGAATTGTAATTCATCCAAGTAGGAATTGGATTAGTTGGATCTAGAAAATAAATGAAAGTTGAAGGTTAATATCAAATTAGCATTTGGATGGGAAAGAAAAGGTATCCAAGAGTGATTTGGATAGAAATTGCTCAGTTCATAATTAATCATGCACAATGATTATAGTAAGAGCACAAGAATATTCAAGAATCCAAAAAGAATTGAATACTTCTGGGTTCAACAAGAAAAATTGATATAGGGAGAAAGACGTTTCTGTAATTACTATAGAAACAATTATGTTATGGCTTGATGGAACATCCATAACGAGAGAATGCTTGCATGTTTGCAAGTATTGCTAATAATGGTGTTGCATATAGAAGGAAGCAATAGAAAGATGAAGTGTTGGTTAAAACTCTGATAAAGAGGCATGAAAGCTTCTACTGTCATCAACTAACCAAGTAACATAAAATTTATTTAATGACACTTATGAAAGTAAGCATTTCTCTTTTGAAATTGTGATGCATAATTTCCAAAGGGAAATTCAAGTAAGAATTTTCCCAGATTAATTTTTATAATACCCAATATGGTATTGTTTAAGTGCATTAACATGAATAAGACACCACTAGGTGTGGTAAAGGCTAGAGGCCTATTATATATATCAAATCTTTTTAGTTTTAGAATGCACACACTGACATAGTAACACACCATGTTATTTTGGTTGTGAGGTAATAACCAAAGAAATAAAAGATAATAATTTGTTATAGGAATGATGCCAGGAAAACTAGTCATGCATGAGACTGGGACATGGTTGGATATGGAAAGGTATGGATATGGAAAGGTTATATACCATACAAATACCCAAAATATTCCTATATTTAAATAATGCTTGGGCTGCAACCTTTATTCTAACACTAATACACACCACAAAATTATATTCTTGGTGTAGTGTTCGGGTAGGAAAGGAAGACATCCAAATAATCGAGAAGACAATGGGAAGTGTGTGGTGAAGGTGTTAAGAAATTGGTCAGATTTCCAATTTATGGATGGTGATATACATGACTTAGATAAGGATCATTCTAAAAAATCAATGAAAACGTCCATTGAATAGATATGCATTGAGACTTGCACTCATGCCCGGTAAGTGGCAGAGTTGCACTTAGGCATGGTAGAATTTTATATTTATTTGCATTTGTTGAATGCGTTTGTGAATTCATACATATATATTGTTGCATGGAAATAATTATATTAACAACAAAAAAGTTGTTAACTCCCGAAGTTGAGAACATTTCAGAAGATGTTAGAAGTTGCAAAAAGAAAGTTGAAAGGCAAGTAGTCACAGGAATATTGACCTACATAAAATTTTATGTTCAGGAATTGAAGTAATGAACTTACTGATATTTATTGTGAATAAGATTAAGAACATAATGATAATTCATTCTTTATTTAATAAAATTGTTTGGTATTGTGATTGAATTGTTAGTTATACTTCATAAGGTTTTTGTACATATTGCAATGAGAGTATGATGTATAGGAAATACTGTCAATTTGTTGGTTGGATGCAAGATAGAAGCATTGAAGGAAAAATGGTATTCAACATGGTGCTTGTTGAAAGCCAGAAGGAAGAATGCATACTATTATTGCAATAGCAATGAAAAATTATGAAATAGAATTTCATATCTTGAAGAAAATTTGAAATCCTTATGAAATTACGTTGATTTATAAAACAAAATGTTATAATGTTCCCTCATGAAAACTATATGTGTGTGATACAGATGAGATAATATTGATTAAAGTTGGAATGTTGATTACAAAGAGGAACAAAGGGGAAGATGCTTATCAGAGACAATGGATCTTACCCTATGGATCCCAATTGGATCTGGGTGTGTGTACACTTCTCTTTGGGTAGCCTTAGAGATAGATGGAGCCTTGGAGGGAGAAGTGTGGGGATAGGTTCCCCGGTATGAGGCCTAGAGGGTACCTGGAGACCTATGAGGTAGATAGAACTCTTAGAGCCATGGTGCTCTGAGACTTACTGTCTAGCCTGTGCTAGAGCCTAAAAGGGGTAGGGTTGCAGTCAAAGGACTATTGAGCAGAGAAGGAGAACACTACCTTGGGTTGTACAGGCATGTGGGGAATGAGATATTGTTGGTTGGAGTGTTGCTGAGGTTTGGTACCTTGGCCTAGAATATGTTGTGGACCATGGTTATCTTGGAAAGCCATTTCCCTGGTGGAGTCATAGCCCTTCTTGGGAATGATATGTTGCTGATAATTTTATTAGTGGTGAGATCTAAGGCTAGGTGGAACTTCGGGTATCTGTAGCTAGTCAGTGCTTTCAAAGAGGTTTAATTGAAGCATGTAATAAATAATAATGAGTTGAATTATTTCTGAAAGCAGGTCTATGGAATAGAGAAATTGACTTCTAGCTTCGGTATGAATACCAGAATTGGTGCTAGAAAGTAGAGCACTAGATGGATAATAAGCTTCCAATAGATAAAGCTTGGAGATTTTTTAAGATTTTGAAAATGATGATGGTAATTTGTAAACAAGTTGCACTGAGGACAATGAAAAAAAATACGGGGAGGGGATTGTAATATCCCAATGCTGAGCCCCAGTTGTAATTGTAAACATAACATGTTTTATAAGATGGTGATCCAAGGAGGCTTATGTGATGATTAGGATGGATATCCTATGTGCTAAAGGCCAATGAGCCTATTTTTGTATATGTAAATACTCATATCAATAATATAAATACATCAATGCATGTAGATCGACCACGATAAAAGAGAATGGGGGACTAAGCTCCACTAGGTAGGTAAAGGGATGGGGCTAAGAGGCTAGGAAAAGTGATAAGCTTGATGACTTATCTCTATGGGAATACTATTATTAAAAAATAAGGTTGGAGATAACCTATGTTACCCTAAGTTCCTGTGGAAAGGGAACAAATGTTAAGTGGACCTCATGTAGCTTCATGAAGCCAAGTGTCAATCCTGACACATGCAATTATATTTGGAAAACGCATCCTTCTTGGGGGGTTCACTGCCATTTTCTCCACTCTCCCCATGCACTCACGCATTCATGCAACAAGCCATTACTCCATTACCGACCTATAAAACCTGCACGCAACTCTGGAACCTACAACTATACCTTGTGTTATCCCATGCATTCCCTGGAAAGACCAACGCATTTGTATCTGCCTGAGCTCATGCTATATCTGAACCGTTGGTTATTGCTACCAACACAATTTCTAGACTGGTGTGTCTTGTTGTCGTTACCAGAGCCCATACCCGATTTTCTACTGTGGTTACCTGTTTGACTTAGGAGATGGATTGAAGAAGTAGGTTGTCAGGCCTGTGGTTTTGAAGAGGTGAGATGTTAGGCCTATGGATTTGAAGAAGCAGGTTTTCAGGCCTGTGAGAAACACTCTCTAGGTGAGAGAGATTGTTGTGGAAGTGAATTATCCTAGAGGGAGTCCAACAACAACTACAAAGCTCTAAAAATTACTAATTTGGCCTATTGCTGAAGCCCTGGAAAGAAAGTGGAATAGTTGATGGACTGTGGAATAGTGAAGGTGTATATTCCCAAGGTGGGATAGGAATGTGGGGAATGAGAGTCTATGAGCGGTGGGCGTAAGTAGGCTCCTGGGAGGAAATCCTTCATGTTTCATTGTGCAGCTTTCCGTAGTCTCATCCTAGCCTAGGAATCCCTTTACCCAAGTGGAGTTTAGTCCTAGCTCAGGGGTGACCCATTGTTGATAGCTTGGAACAACATGGTCTATGGATGGGAGGTTCATGGAAGGTTTGCATGTAGTTGGTGGTCATCTATAAAATATAAGTACCATTTATATGTTTATTTACATGCTATGTATGTGTACATGTTTTATATTTACGTGTTTAGCCTGTATATGTTGTATGTATAGGATTTACTGTTATTTCCGCATTTATCTATGTATTAGAAAAATGTAATTGTTTCTTGAGTTATATATGTATGATGTTCCATAAGAGTCTCTCTGTTCCATAGCCCAATAGGTCTATTGTTGGGTATGTCACATTTTGGTTATCATAAGCTCAGTAACAATGTGATTTGTAGTAGCATGGCCTGACTTGGGTGTCCAGTTATGTTACACTATAAATATGGATGATGTGGATATTATTCTTATATATCCTTGGATGGATTTAGTTGGTACAATTAATATGAATGTGCAAAAGAAGTTTTTGAATATTTGCTATAAGAAAAAGAAAATTACATTGCAGGATATATCTCTTACTAAGAAAGAAGGGACCAAGGGGGCACTTGAATAATTTCTTTTAGGGAAACAAATTGTAGTACCTAATGACACATAATATGAAGAATTTTTGGCTGAATTGGAAGAAGATCCTACAAAATCACTTGAAGAAAAGCACCAGAAAGGGCATAAAAATGAAGAAGAAGATAAGGAACAACATGTTGAAGAGTCAAAGAAATAAGAAGTGATAGATAAGGATTTTTTATATCTTCACCCACATCACATGGATAAATAATAGTCATCAAGACAATGGCATGAGTGTCAACAAAATTACTATGGATCAACATGGAACCGGGGAGGCAACCAGTATGAAGGCACAAGGAGGACTAAAAGAAATGCATGGAGATATTATGGTAGGACATCAAAGACATTAATTCCAAGGAGAAACTAGAATCAAGATCGAGGAAAAGCCATAGTTGGACCCCATGTCCACATTTCACTGGGATGGATGGATGCTCGTGCATGGTACAAGTTGACTACATTTCTTGGTGGCTCATATTATATGGCTTCTTCTCATGTTTCGAGGACAAAACATGCCAAGGGGGATGGAATGTAGCGTACCTAGGAAGGATAATATCGGGTACCTAGGGAGGTACCAAAGGGGGTATTGAATGTAATGTGGCAATACTAATGGAATAGATTCACTATGTAATTAAAATGAAAGAATATAATAATAAGGGATAGTTTGCATAAGACACCTAGGAATACACATGAGAAAGTATAAATACACACAAGTATCATTGTATTGGATAGGTCTTTAATTGTATTGTCTTGTAACAAGTGTGTCTTATGGATTGATTCCTTCCATAAGGAGTATCTTACGGTGTTACCCTACCATAAGGGGTTTTCTCTTTATATTCTTGTGTTGTTCATGGTGAATGTTTTTGATATTTTTTATGTTCAAGGGTTTATGTTTTAAGTTAAGGGATATATTTTCTCTTGCATGTTTGGAATTTTACTACAATAACTTAGTGCAAATGCTTCTACCAAGGGTGAGAATTATTTCCACTAGGTTCAAGAGATGTCATCTTATGAGATGGTATGAATGTTGATGTTTCCATTTCTCTTGTTTTTTGATTTTTTTGTGTTTTTTTTTGTATATTTTTTTATTAAAGAATAAAATAATATAGATAGGTTATAAATAAGGAGATGGGTGCTCAAGAATGCAAAAAAAAACTCTACCTTAGGTGGCTAGAGTGATGAAAGAGAACAAGGGTGAGGTCCCAAGGGTGGATTTCCTTGGAAAGGTAGATGAATGATGGAGTGTAATGCAAATGGTCTACTGCTCATGGATGATATGATATTTTTTTGGAATGTGGTGAGGAATTTTATCATAACATACCATAAATATGTTTTTCATGGGATTCCAAGGGTATGGGTAAGCATGAATGATGAAATGAAGTATGAGACTGTAATGACCCTTAATTATTAAGATGATTAATTTAATAAATAATCCTAAAAATTAGCTAAACTATAATTAATTATTAAATGACCTTAACTAATTACCTGTTATTAATTAATTATTTTGATTATGATTAGTTTGAGTTTGATTAACTCTTTAATTAAGGGTTAATGATTAATTTG
>JASDQU010309746.1:206010-218002 GCA_032191745.1 Picea mariana
AACTCATAATTGAGCAAGGAAGTAGTCAAAGGAAAGGTCTTGGAAAGAGGATTCCAGGTATTCCATTATAAATGAGTTTTTTTTTTATCTGAACCAGAAACAATTCATAATCCATGTGTATATTATTGTAAGACTTAGAGGAAAAGAGGGGAAACCAATGGAATGCTAACCGGGCCAAGAGATTGGAAGTGGCCAAATGAATGTTAATCAGACCAATAGAATGAGGATTGTAGTTTGATGATTTAATCTAGAAAAAGGAAGGCCTGTGAGTCTGTGTAATTGTATGAAAACATAAGTATATGAAAGAAAAGGGAAATACTCTATTTCGAGTACTCTGGAAGCCTCTATAATTATGTCCATTTATTTGTGTATTGTATACCTTTGTGAGGAATAAGTTTATGTCTCCACATACAGTTGAGTTTGTGTAGTTTAGGTATAGAGATCGTGTTTCAGGATGAGAAGGAGAACTTTGGAGAGGAATCCAGGTATAATTCTACATTCAGATAGAGATCGAGAATGATTATTCCGTTGATCATCGATCACAAGTAGGATCTATGATCCTACTGAACGATAGAAGAGAAACAAAGATTAGTCTTAAAGATTGGAGGTAGCACCTCCCTTATTTCTAATAGAGTGCACAGTGGAATCATGGTTGAAGATCATCAAATATGGCATGACAAAAGTTTATTATTCATTTTAGAAGGAAATTAGATGGGTCAACACAACAGGAAATAACAATTCAGTAAGCTAATCCAAGTGTTGATATGATCATTCATGGAAAGGATAAATCAAATTCCTCAAGAAAGAAGTTGGTGTAAGATGACCAAGGTTACTCAGGGAACACGACTAGAAATATAACTCAGTCATGTAGGAGCTAGACTAGAGGAATCCAAGTAAAAATGGAATATTGAAAGTTAATATCATCATATTATATGGTTGTAAGTATACAAAGTAGACAAGGAAAGATTCTTAGCTGAAGTCAAGTCGTGGAAGAAGAGATCAAGAGGTAGATATCAAGCTAATAGGAATGCAGGATAGTGCTCTAGGAGGGACAAAAAATAGTAGAGGATTGTTGATGCATTCCAAAAGTATCAAATATATTTCCACAATATCATGGAGATGTCAAATCCAATAAGGATTTCAAAAGGAAATGAATCTTTGCAGAGAATCAATAAGGAACCATGAAAAAGAAAAGGGTTTTATGCATGGTTTTGAATGCAAAGGAGATGGTTCCTGATAAGATTCCATCTTAAGTGGCATAGAGACATGAGTGAAATTCCCATAGGTTGGAGTTATCAATGAAATTACAATGATAAAGTAAAGGCAATTCTGAGTACTTGTAATTTATTTTGTGCAGCTAGCGAAGGAGGCATATGTGCATCCTTATAATATGCTAGAGATTGGATATGTAAGCCAAGTTTGAGGCTAGTTAGAAAGAAGAAGAGAAGGGTACCAAAAAACTCAAGTACTAAAGTATTCAATCAGGAAAGGGTTGAAGTAGTTCAGTTCAAAAAGTAATTGGATGTTGAAGACCCAAAGTCTAAAATACAACATGTTTGGAATTATAATTCATCCAAGTAGGAATTGGATTAGTTAGATCTAGAAAATAAATGAAAGTTGAAGGTTAATATCAACTTAGCATTTGGATGGGAAAGAAAAGGTATCGAAGAGTGATTTGGATAGAAATTTCTCAAGTCATAATTAATCATGCACAGTGATTACAGTAAGAGCACAAGAATATTCAAGAATCCGGAAAGAATTGAATACTTCTGGGTTCAACAAGAAAAAGTGATATAGGGAGAAAGACGTTTCTGTAATTACTATAGAAACAATTATGTTATGGATTGATGGAACATCCATAACGAGAGAATGCTTGCATGTTTGCAAGTATTGCTAATAATGTTGTTGCATATGGAAGGAAGCAATAGAAAGATGAAGTGTTGGTTAAAAGTCTGATAAAGAGACATGCAAGCTTCTACTATCATCAACTAACCAAGTAACATAAAATTTATTTAATGACACTTATGAAGGTAAGCATTTCTCTTTTGAAATTGTGATGCATAATTTCCAAAGGGAAATTCAAGTAAGAATTTTCCCAGATTAAATTTTTATAATACCCAATATGGTATTGTTTAAGTGCATTAACATGAATAACACACCACTAGGGGTGGTAAAGGCTAGAGGCTTATTATATATATCAAATCTTTTTAGTTTTAGAATGCACACAATGACATAGTAACACGCCATGTTATTTTGGTTGTGAGGTAATAACCAAAGAAATAAAAGATAATAACTTGTTATAGGAATGATGCCAGGAAAACTAGTCATGCATGAGACTGGGACATGGTTGGATATGGAAAGGTATGGATATGGAAAGGTTATATACCATACAAATACCCAAAATATTCCTATATTTAAATAATGCTTGGGCTGCAACCTTTATTCTAACACTAATGCACACCACAAAATTATATTCTTGGTGTAGTGTTCAGGTAGGAAAGGAAGGCATCCAAATAATCGAGAAGACAATGGGAAGTGTGTGGTGAAGGTGTTAAGAAATTGGTCAGATTTTCAATTTATGGATGGTGATATACATGAATTAGATAAGGATCATTCTAAAAAATCAATGCAAAAGTGCATTGAATAGATATGCATTGAGACTTGCACTCATGCCCGGTAAGTGGCAGAGTTGCACTTAGGCATGGTAGAATTGTATATTTATTTGCATTTGTTGAATTCGTTTGTGAATTCATACATATATATTGTTGCATGGAAATAATTATATTAACAACAGAAATGTTGTTAACTCCTGAAGTTGAGAACATTTCAGGAGATGTTAGAAGTTGCAACAAGAACGTTGAAAGGCAAGTAGTCACAGGAATATTGACCTACATAAAATTTTATGTTCAGGAATTGAAGTAATGAACTTACTGATATTTATTGTGAATAAGATTAAGAACATAATGATAATTCACTCTTTATTTAATAAAATTGTTTGGTATTGTGATTGAATTGTTAGTTATACTTCATAAGGTTTTTGTACATATTGCAATGAGAGTATGATGTATAGGAAATGCTGTCAATTTGTTGGTTGGATGCAAGATAGAAGCATTGAAGGAAAAATGGTATTCAACATGGTGCTTGTTGAAAGCCAGAAGGAAGAATGCATACTATTATTGCAATATAAATGAAAAATTATGAAATAGAATTTCATATCATGAAGAAAAGTTGAAATCCTTATGAAATTACGTTGATTTATAAAATAGAATGTTATAATGTTCCCTCATGAAAACTATATGTGTGTGATATAGATGAGATAATATTGATTAAAGTTGGAATGTTGATTACAAAGAGCAGCTCTGGGGAAGATGCTTATCAGAGACAATGGATCTTACCCTATGGATCCCAATTGGATCTAGGTGTGTGTACACTTCTCCTTGGGTATCCTTAGAGAAGGATGGAGCCTTGGAGGGAGAAGTGTGGGGATAGGTTCCCTGGTATGAGGCCTAGAGGGTACCTGGAGACCTCTGAGGTTAGATGGAACTCTTAGAGCCATGGTTCTATAAGACTTACTTTCCATACTGTGCTAGATCCTAAAAGGGGTAGGATTGCAGTCAAAGGACTGTTGAGCAGAGAAGGAGAACACTACCTTGGGTTGTACAGGCATGTGGGGAATGGGATATTGTTGGTTGGAGTGTTGCTGAGGTTTGGTAACTTGGCCTAGAATATGTTGTGGACCATGGCTATCTTGGAAATCCATTTCCCTGGTGGAGTCATAGCCCTTCTTGGGAATGATACGTAGCTGATAATTTTATCAGCGGTGAGATCTAAGGCTAGGTGGAACTTTGGGGATCTGTAGCCAGTCGGTGCTTTCAAAGAGGTTTAATTGAAGCATGTAATAAATAATAATGATTTGAATTATTTTCGAAAGCAGCTCTATGGAATAGAGAAATTGACTTCTAGATTTGGTATGAATACCATAATTGGTGCTGGAAAGTAGAGCACTAGATGGATAATAAGCTTCCAATAGATAAATCTTGGAGATTTTTTAAGATTTTGAAAATCTTGATGGTAATTTGTAAACAAGTTGCACTGAGGACAGTGCAAAAAAATAAGGGGAGGGGATTGTAATATCCCAATGCTGAGCCCCAATTGTAATTGTAAACGTAACATGTTTTATAGGATGGTGATCCAAGGAGGCTTATGTGATGATTAGGATGGATATCCTATATGCTAAAGGACAATGAGCCTATTTTTGTATATGTAAATACTCATATCAATAATATAAATACATCATTGCGTGTAGACCGACCACGATAAAAGAGAATGGGGGACTAAGCTCCACTAGGTAGGTAAAGGGATGGGGCTAAGAGGCTAGGAAAAGTGATAAGATTGACGACTTATCTCTATGGGAATACTATTATTAAAAAATAAGGTTGGAGATAATGTATGTTACCCTATGTTCCTGTGGAAAGGGAACGAATGTTAAGTGGAGCTCATGCAGCTTCATGAAGCCAGGTGTCAATCCTGACACATGCAGTTATATTTGGAAAATGCATCCTTCTTGGGGGGTTCTCTCCCATTTTCTCCACTCTCCCCATGCACTCACGCATTGATGCAGCAAGACAGTACTCCATTACTGACCTATAAAACCTACACACAACTCTGGAACCTGCAACTATACCTTGTGTTATCCCATGCATTCCCTGGAAAGACCAACGCATTTGTATCTTCCTGAGCTCATGCTATATCTAAACCCTTGGTTATTGCTGCCAACACAATTTCTAGACTGGTGTGTCTTGTTGTCATTACCAGAGCCCATGCCCGATTTTCTATTGTGGTTACCTGTTTGACTTAGGAGATGGATTGAAGAAGTAGGTTGTTAGGCCTGTGGTTTTGAAGAGGTGAGATGTCAGGCCTATGAATTTGAAGAAGCAGGTTTTCAGGCCTGTGAGAAACTCTCTCTTGGTGAGAGAGATTGTTGTGGAAGTGAATTATCCTAGAGGGAGTCCAACAACAACTACAAATCTCTAAAAATTCCTAATATGGCCTGTTGTTGAAGCCCTGGAAGGGAAGTGGAACAGTTGATGGACTGTGGAATAGTGAAGGTGTATATTCCCAAGGTGGGATAGGAATGTGGGGAATGAGAGTCTATGAGCGGTGGGCATAAGTAGGCTCCTGGGAGGAAATCCTTCATGTTTCATTGTGCAACTTTCTGTAGTCTCATCCTAGCCTAGGAATCCCTTTACCCAGGTGGAGTTTAGTCCTAGCTCGGGGGTGACCCATTGTTGATAGCTTGGAACAATGTGGTCTATGGATGGGAGGTTCGTGGAAGGTTTGCACATAGTTGGTGGTCATCTATAAAATATAAGCACCATTTATATGTTCATTTACATGCTATGTATGTGTACATGTTTTATATTTACGTGTTTATCCTATATATGTTGTATGTATAGGATTTATTTTTATTTATGCATTTATCTATGTATTAGAAAAATGTAATTGTTTCTTGAGTTAAATATGTATGATGTTCCGTAAGAGTCTCTCTATTCCATAGCCCAACAGGTCTATTGTTGGGTATGCCACATTTTGGTTATCATAAGCTCAGTAACAATGTGATTTGTAGTAGAATGGCCCGACTTGGGTGTCCAGTTATGTTACACTATAAATATGGATGATGTGGATATTATTCTTATATATCCTTGGATGGATTCAGTTGGCACAATTAATATTAATGTGCAAAAGAAGTTTTTGAATATTTGCTATAAGAAAAAGAAAATTACATTGCAGGATATATCTCTTACTAAGAAAGAAGGGACCAAGGGGACACTTGAATGATTTCTTATAGGGAAACAAATTGTAGTACCTAATGACACATAATATGAAGAATTTTTGGTTGAATTGGAAGAAGATCCTACAAAATCACTTGAAGAAAAGCACCAGAAAGGGCATAAAAATGAAGAAGAAGATAAGGAACAACATGTTGAAGAGTCAAAGAAATAAGAAGTGATAGATAAGGCTTTTTTATATCTTCACCCACATCACATGGATAAATAATAGTCATCAAGACAATGGCATGAGTGTCAACAAAATTACTATGGATCAACATGGAACCGGGGAGGCAACCAGTATGAAGGCACATGGAAGACTAAAAGAAATGCATGGAGATATTATAGTAGGACATCAAAGACATTGATTCCAAGAAGAAACTAGAATCAAGATCGAGGAAAAGCCATAGTTGGACCCCATGTCCACATTTCACTGGGATGGATGGATGCTCGTGCATGGTACAAGTTGACTACATTTCTTGGTGGCTCATATTATATGGCTTCTTCTCATGTTTCGAGGACAAAACATGCCAAGGGGGATGGAATGTAGCGTACCTAGGAAGGATAATATCGGGTACCTAGGGAGGTAACAAAGGGGGTATTGAATGTAATGTGGAAATACTAATGGAATAGGTTCACTATGTAATTAAAATGAAAGAATATAATAATAAGGGATAGTTTGCATAGGACACCTAGGAATACACATGAGAAAGTATAAATACACACAAGTATCATTGTATTGGATATGTCTTTAATTGTATTGTCTTGTAACAAGTGTGTCTTATGGATTGATTCCTTCCATAAGGAGTATTTTACGGTGTTACCCTACCATAAGGGGTTTTCTCTTTATATTCTTGTGTTGTTCATGGTGAATGTTTTTGATATTTTGTATGTTCAAGGGTTTATGTTTTAAGTTAAGGGATATATTTTCTCTTGCATATTTGGAATTTTACTAAAATAACTTAGTGCAAATGCTTCTACCAAGGGTGAGAATTATTTCCACTAGGTTCAAGAGATGTCATCTTATGAGATGGTATGAATGTTGATGTTTCCATTGCTTTTGTTTTTTGATTTTTTTTGTGTTTTTTTTTGTATATTTTTTTATTAAAGAATAAAATAATATAGATAGGTTATAGATAAGGAGATTGGTGCTCAAGAATGCAAAAAAAAACTCTGACTTAGGTGGCTAGAGTGATGAAAGAGAACAAGGGTGAGGTCCCGAGGGTGGATTTCCTTGGAAAGGTAGATGAATGATGGAGTGTAATGCAAATGGTCTACTGCTCATGGATTATATGAGATTTTTTTGGAAGGTGGTGAGGAATTTTATCATAACAGACCATAAATATGTTTTCCATGGGATTCCAAGGGTATGGGTAAGCATGAATGATGAAATGAAGTATGATACATGCTATCTAATATGAAAACTATACTAAATATAAATATTATGGGGAGAGAGAGTAATGGATTCCAATATGCAATGGGGTGCTAAGACCAAGGAAGCCCATGAAGGTGGAGTGCTACTAGCCAACAATAGTTGAATGCATATGGAATTGGTGAATTTAAATGTTGTGATGGGAGGGGGTATCCCTAAAGGTATATCCATGGGTGATCACATGCTAGTAAATGCAACATGTTACTGCTCAAAATATCACTAAGGAAAAGTCCCTCCCTATGTGAGAGCTCTTGCATACATTATTAGGCAAGCCACCTACGACCACCTCAATGGCCTTGCCTCTTCACTTGAAAGCTAGGGTTCCTAACCTAAGGAGGGTATTCCTAGGGGTCAAAATAATTCTAATCATTGTGTTTATAAGGGGATATTCAATACTCGGTTTCAATGATGATTAGGAAAGATCAACACTATCCTCTCTCAAAGTTAAAGAACTTATATGTACGAGTGAAGGAAATTCCAAAAAGTCAATTGTGAATGACCCTAGTATATTGAGTTAGACAAGAATGCTCATTCCAGAATTCTTAGAAACATGGATAATTTTTATTGCTTGAATTAAAATCATACGAGTGCCAAAGTTATCAAAACAATGTATATCATCATTTCATGATTCATCATTTCATGATTCATCATTAAAGGCCATTGTCATCATGATCCAAGTATTATATGCCAAGGACCAATGAGCTTGAAATCAAATAAAGTATACAATGTTGTTATTAAAAACACAATTTATTTTGACCCATGGAAAGAGGGAAGATTTGCTTAGTATGTGATAAAATTATTCAATGAAGTACTCTATAGAAAGGTAATCAATGATAAACAAACACATTTATGACTATATACCATATACTATTATAATCTACATGTGTCAATACTCAAAGTAAATGTGACCAGTGAACAAAGATACAACAAAGATATCCAAACTATGTGAAATACGACAAATAGACAATGTACCATCAATGGTATTATATTAAAAAGTTGTGTTGTTCAAACAATGATATTCCTTATTGATATCATGTCATATACCATGTTTTAACAAATGTCTGACAAAGATAACAAACAAGTATACCAATAGAAGTTCAATGCCTTGTCAAATTCAGATTATATGCAGAGATAAAGTTTGTGTGTTAAGTGTTCAAGTCCATATGCCATGAGATCACATTTATGGTAGCATTCATAGTGTTGAAAAAAAATGAATTAGGGAACTTTGTAGTATATGTTTGCACCATATTTCAATCACAAAATAGATCCAAAATAAGATCACAAATGGAAGAATAAAACCATGTAAAGGATGTAAAAGGACAGTGAGACTACTTATGTTATTTGAGCATATACCATCAACACACCATGAACTTTAAATTATGCATTATGGACTATGAATAAATACTTAAACAATGACCCAATAGAAGATAACATTTTGGTATTTAGTGAGGTCATTGGAACTTTCTTGCATTGATTTGTTATTAAAGATTGTCTGTAGCGAGGAAGGAACAAAATGTTGCAATAATAATGATGTAAATAAATGAAAAATCTAACCTATGTCCAAGCATATATTCATATTTCCAAACTAGATAAGAGACTAAGTGAAAATCAACAATATAAAAATCCTTCACCTCTTTCCCTCATCATTTCACTATACATGAGAATATACACCATAAATATGCTCCAAAATTGCAATAAATTATTTGATGAATGAATCTAATAAAGGGTTAATACCATATGTTCTAATCATTTAATCAAGGCATCCCACAATAATAACAAAATCAATCATTTCAAGGGTGCCTTTAGATGATTAGGTTTATATCCAAAAGAATAATAAATGAAACTTAGATCAATACCCTAGTATATTCTAACAAAAATATTCTTTGAAGAGAAAAATAGTATGGGTGAGATCAAAATATTTATATATATGTATAACAATGAGGGAGCACTTATATCCAAGCAATCTAGGCTAAAAAATGAAGCAAGGTCAAACCCTAGATTGAAAAACAAAAAAAACTAAAGAAAATAAAAAAGGAAAAGACAAAATTCGGGATTTTTTGTGGTTGAAGAGAAATATAGATTAGTTTTGTAGGAGGGTATATGGGGTCACTAAAAATGTCTAAGTGAGAACTAGGGTTTCAATATGAGGTAATGTTGAAGGTACCTAGAAAGGATTATCTATCAAACATCTCCTAGGGAAAATACGATTCTACAAGTTTAGATGGGGGGATTGATCCATTAGGGAGTATCTCCAAGTAATACAAAGGTGATCTCAAATCATGGCCATTTGAAAGAGGTAATATCCCCTAGATGTCCTACCTCAATGAAAAGAAAAAAATCTTGAATCATCAAAGGGACTAGGGAAAGAATATATATACCTTAGTTTCCCCTCCAAGTGGAGAATGATGCACTTATTTGGGCTTGTAGTCGCTCTGTCCTCCAAAAAACCTACAATATATTCTATCCAAACCCTTGAAAAATATCCTAAAGAATCACATAAAAGAGTATAGATATACAATAAATTCTTATGAAAGTTTTCTCATTAATCTCCAACAATGAAAGTGAGAGAGACATCCTCCTTTTATATCTAAGGATCCTACTCATTACAATGAGTAATACAATGTGCTAGCTCAAAACCATGAGAAAAAACCATTATACCAAGTCAAAACCATGGGAAAAATCAAATAAATGGGGACAAATAACCCTCAAAATCATCGAACACATGAACCCCCCCTAAAGTATGGTCCAAATGAAACAACAGAGGGCCACATGTGTGGAAGAAAGGGCCTAGAATATGTGCACCCTCCCATAAAATGTTCCAATGTCCTCAAAATGAGTGAATAAAAAGTCAACAATGGTTGAAGGACTAAAAATCCCTTCTAACCAAATCCCAAGAGAAAGGATGTGGAAAAAAAAAGATGTAAACACCTCCAAGTGTATGACATCACTCCACACATGTGGGATGTCCAAGGCAGAGTCCAATGTGTGATGGCATGTGTGGCCTCCTCAATAGGCATTATCCTCAATTAAATCACCGTGGTTAATGCCACATCATCTTACAGTTAACTAAACACCCTATAACCACTAAAATGAATTATAACCACCTCCTTGGATTCCTCAAATGCATCAATAAAATACCATGTGTGGTCCAAGGAGGGAATAATAATGCATGTGTGTCACTAGCATGTCCAACTGAGAAAGGAGGCCAAATTTGATTGGTCCATCTAGAAAGTGTGATGATTTGGCATCCCTATCATGTCTTGATGCACTATCATAGATCCCAAAGTAGTGACACATATCCCAAGGAAAATGACATAGATCACAATGTCTATAGATATGATCAAAATGAGTACATATATTCAAGGGTAGCATCATGGATCCCGATGTAGTTTCATGGATATTGAGGCATGGTACATGGATCCTAATGCAAGGTACCCACTTGGAGTGATGGGTTTAGCTTATTGGCAAGCCATTAGTTGATGCATGCCTAGTGGTCTCTCTTAACACAAAATAACAATAAGTGTTATTTTTAATATTTTCCTAAGTTTTACCAAGGTGGAACAACATTAACCCTTAGACATGTGAAAATCCCTAGGACAACAAGTATTTCCCAAGCTCCTAGGTGAAAGATAGGTAATGTGATGAATAACTATGGAAAAGGAAAAGGAAAAATTCATGTGATGACCCTCAAAGTCATTTATATGCATAGGTCTTGTTATTTTATTCATCAAGCTTTCATGAGCTAGTATTTTATACAAAATCATTCAAGAGGGGAATTTTAGCATTGAGTTTCCTGTCCTCAGCACCATTTCTTACTACCCATTTTTTCATTTTTCTTTATGTGCTAATTTTCTTGAACAAGTCCCTTTTTCTTTAGATATTCATAGACAAGCTAGGGACTAAGGGCATTTTCTTCATAGCAAGGTGGCATTGCTCAAGATTTATAATTATGGCTTTTGAATTTATCTCTCTTCACGTCTAGCCTCCTTTTGGCTTTATTAAATCAATATTTCTTCATTATACCTTTTTGTTAACATTTGATAAGTCATACATGATCAAGATAGATTTTATGGGTGGAACAAAGTGAAACAAGGGAAGTGGAAAGTGTCTAGCATGGTTAGAATGTAGAAAACACTACATGGGTTAGTTATATAGTAGTATAAATGTGTTGAACCTGCACATAATAGATCTAGATAAACAATAATACACACATTTGCAGACAGAATTAGAGAAAGAAGAACACGGAGAGAAAGAATTAAAGAATTCTCATTAACCGTATTCCAAAAAGAGTGAATAATTTACAAAAGATATAGGACACATGAGTAAATAATGAGCCATAGTTGTGGTATAGAGTGATATGGACACACACCAATAGTTACAGGAGTGAACTGCCACCTAGTCTAGTCTCTCAGGTAGTTATGGGAGTGAACTGCCACCTAGCTGAGTTAACTAGTCAACTAGTCTTTAGTTAATTGTCTGAACAAAGAGTAGTGAGGAGTTAACTGAGGGAATCAAGTGTAATGTGCCAGTATGGTGATGATTCCAAGGAAAGTGTGCATTAGCATGGTGATGATCCCAATGTTGCATCGTGACAAAACCAATGCAACATCTAAACTCAACTCAACTAGTCAAATTGAAGTGTCAACTAAAAGAGAATATTCTCCAAGTGGAATATTCTCTCCTAAAATATAGGAGAATGGATAATGACTAATTATGATGAATAAAAAAGGAA
>JASDQU010309746.1:224561-235479 GCA_032191745.1 Picea mariana
TTCCTGAGTATCATTTCCCTAGAACATCAGTCTTGTCCTTATGTCTTGAGCTTGTATGTTTGTAGTACTCGTTCCTCCATTGTAATGTAATATTCCTTTATTCTTTTTCCAAAATCATCAAAAAGAACAAAAAAATCAAATATACCCCAAAAAGAGGATGGGAAAAGTATTTTCTTTATTGGCAGCATAATGAGTGGCCCTTGGATGAAGCACATCTGTCCGTTTGATCATCAAACTATGGGATGTAGTATGACCTTAGGTAGATTTTTCTCGCTATATAGAGTTGTGTCCTCCACTGTTTGGTTACTCTTCCAAACATATGGAGATTTTGCATTGCCTCCTGCTTCGTAGACTTATGATTAACAGATATGATGCCTGAGTCTTATCACTTGTCGTGCTATTGTCCAAGGGAAGTTTGTCACTGAGCCTGAGTCAGCCCCTCTACAATATGTCTCTTGTCTGCATACCCAACCATCCTGAACGTCCAATCAAGTCTTTGTTCGAAATCACTGAAGCCTTCAGTCCAATCATCAAGATTATCAAGTCCATAACTGACGAGCCGTCGAAGACCTCTAGGTAGTGCAGTCGTACACTCATATTACACTCCTACCCGAGTTTAGAAGATTTTTAAGGTTGTTTCTCGAGCTCTGAAGTACAACCATCAGGCCGAATCAGCTTTTGGGAGATGGATACTTTATATGTATATCTTTCTGATTTCGAGATGTAGCTCTGTTGTGTCTTATTCGCATATACTCTTGATAGTTATTTGACATGGATCTACAGTGTATTTGATTGGTAGCCATGGTTCTATTTTATCCCGAGCATGGGCATGCCCACCTCGGTGAGACATTTGTTATTTTGCAGACGTCACCTCCTGATTTCTGGTTCTTGGGCTCACTCATTCAACATATCAGTACAGATTGGTAAACGATTGGTAATATATTTCGGCCATCAGATGCTCTTCTACCCTCACACATTAGGGGGCATTTTTTATAACCCTAAATTGCACTAGACATGCTTACCTGGAATCAGGACAACTCATATCCCTTCATTTCCAAAACATCTGCTGAACAACCTCTTTAAAAATCCTCTTGGGTAAAGGTACACGTGCCCTAACCCACTACTGCATGCGTGTGAATGATGGCAGGCCTACTACAGCCCACGTTTACCTAACAAAACTTAAAAATAGGAAAGTTGCCAACGGGACAAAAAGCTATGGGTCAGTTAATTGAAACTCCTGACCATGCATGGCCGAGAGTTCGTTCAAAACCCTAGCTCCTTCTAGCCTATAAAAGAAGGGGTAGGGGTACTATTTGGAAGAGGAAAAATTATAGCAAAGAAACTCTGCCCATTTTCCAAATCCATTTGTCCCAACCCTTTAGCCTTTCCTCGAGCCTAAGGAGAATTAATGCAAAGTAGTTGGAGGACAAAAGAAGAGGAGGAGCCCAGGATCAGGATCAAGGAGCGGTGGCCGGTCTCGACTTTGATTGTAAGTTGATTCATTTTGAAAATAATAAAAGAATACTTTTCCTGTCCCAATGCATGAGTTACCTATGATTTTTGTAATTTATGCTTAATTTCTAACCCTCAAGTAGAAAAATAGCATGCATGCGTAGTGTTTTGTCTTGATTGCAGGTTAACTTTGGAAGGAGCAGTGCAAGTAAGCGGGCAAAGCGCAACGGAGGATCTACACCAAACATCAGTAAAAAGGTTAGTATTTCCTTTCCATGCATGTGTCTTGAAAGAGGGGTTTAAGTTTTGGGTGGAAGGTTAAAAGGTCATTTCTTTACGGTCAAAATCTGCATGAAAGTCTGACCCTAGTTTGCTAGTCCGTAGGGTATTATTTCCCAACAAAAACTATGGTATACAAAAAACATGGTATATATAAAAAAGACATAAAAATTACCTATGCAAACAAAAAAAACTGTATAGGTGGAGACTCACCCATCTCCCCTCGCTCCTCACCAGGAGGCACTGGTATCTCTGGGTCTCTGGAGAAGTCGATCCCTGCATATGGGTAGTTCTCAATAGCCGAGATCTGTCATGACATCCAAGCAAAAAAGTTGTCATTGAAGGCCTCCACAGTCCTTCCACCACCCTGTTGCAGTAGTAACACCGCCCATCTGCAAACTATGGGGAAAGTGGCTAGATGTCCTCGCACTGTCAGTCGAGGACTGAAGCACGAAACTCTCTCGAAAAATAATGAACACGGGATGGTCCCAAACCTGAAGTTCCTGTGTTTCCATTGTCAGCAAGCTACCAACTGACTCTTCATGCACTCCAACAGTGTGGTACTCCAATCAAAAAATTTTGCATTCATGCACTGGATCACACAGTTCAAATGTGCGCACGAAGCCTGATGCACGACTGTTGAACTGGTAATCCATCCAATGAGCAATAAAACAGTCTGTAGGGAGAGGTTGGTAATCCTACTAATAGGTACCTATGAACCTCTATGATCGGTCCTGGCCTCACAGTACTCATCAATCAGCTCTAAGACTTTGCTCGGCCCCACAGGAAACGTCTGAAAGTTGACTGGTTCCCCTCTCCTCAAGAGGCCAGTCAGAAAGTAAATATCCTTGGTGGTGGGCACTAAGGATTTCCCCTCTATCATGAATGCCTCTGCATCAAGGTGTCAGTAATCAACCAAGGCGTTCAGTAGCCTTGGTTGCACGCCATGAACAAACATAAAAATAATTTCACCAACCCGCACTGCATTAGCACGGCCACAACGCTTGGATCTATAGCCACTAACTCATTGGCGGCCTCGTGCTCCCTTTCCCTCAAGTCTGACCCTAGTTTGCTAGTCTGTAGGGTATTTTGTCCCAACCCTTTAGCCTTTCCTTGAGCCTAAGGAGAATTAACGCAAAGCAGTTGGAGGACAAAAGAAGAGGAGGAGCCCAGGATCAGGATCAAGGAGCGGTGGCCGGTCTCGACTTTGATTGTAAGTTGATTCATTTTGAAAATAATAAAAGAATACTTTTCCCGTCCCAATCCATGAATTACCTATGATTTGTGTAATTTATGCTTAATTTCTAACCCTCAAGTAGAAAAATAGCATGCATGCATAGTGTTTTGTCTTGATTGCAGGTTAACTTTGTGTGGTGCAATTTAGGGTTATAACACTCTCTCTTCTTCATTCATATCCAGCAGGTACTAGGATTTAGCTCATGTCGAAATGACATCTAGAGAGTCAAAACACCTTCCTTCTGAGATTCAGCTCGGCGCTTCTGTCCCCTTTTGTGTACAGCCCTTTCTTCTTTCTCGAGTGACCACGGGCCATGACCCTGCACCTAACTTCCAGAGTGATTTTGGTGTTTCGAGGTTCGTGGATGAGATAGAGGAGCTCCCCTCCCTTCGAAATCGTGATGGGAGAAATGCTGAGAAGGTCTAACGGTCGCCAAGCGCTCCTTCAGGATGAACGGCTAGGACTTTCCTCGGAGATTTGGGACCCGAGTGGCCAAACGATAAACATAAGCACCCCTCCTCCAAACCTGTTCCTTTATGGCCATATGCCAAAACCACGGGCCCGGTTCTGGGTGCTATCGACATTTCTGGGTTTGGGGTTTCGAAAGGTGAAGTGACGAGGAGCGCCTACCCCTCAACTTCCCGAATTCCAACATGGAATGGATGCGTGTCACGTGTCCTTAAGATGAATGGTTGAGGTAGCACTCTCTGCTTAACAGGGGACCACACTCATTCTCAGGCTCACTTGATGTGACCTGGTGCTAGGACCGTGGGCCAGGCTTTGAAGGGTGCTTATTGGCATTTCGGGGTTTAGGGTTTCGAAAGGTGAAGAGATGGGGAAATTTACCCCTCGAACTCCTGAATTCTGATATGCCGATGTGACTGGATCTTGCGCCATGTGTCACTGGATCAGACGACCCAGAATCAACCTTGAAATATAGGAGCTTTCTCTGGTGCTATATGTCGGGTAACTTGGTAGCCCCGAGATCCCGATGACTGTCAGGTAACTTGGTAGCCCCGAGATCCCGATGACCATTGATCTACTTCATGGATGGATCTCGGCTGCCGACGGAAAAACCTTGCCTGCTCGCTTGACCCGTAACCAGAAAGGAGATCCTTCTACTGTTGCGCTTGGGTGTTTGCCATTCATTCTGCAGACCTGGGTGCTTTTGTGTCTAAGACCAAAATAATCCCTAACATTAGACTCCATGGGGGATAGAGTCATCCCTGTGATGCTCTAAGAACTCCTTCTATAGCTTCAGTGCCTTGCTATTGGGCTACGGAGTCACTTATTAAGCCGAAAATATGAAAAAAGAAAATAAAAAAAGAACTAAAGGACAATATTTACAAACAAGGGAGATGTCTGAGGCTCAAATAACACATTTCTCCAAAAAATGCCCATTCACTGGGCTGCTGAAAACCTCCTCACCCTCCAGATCTTGCAACCCATACATGTTGTTGGAGAAAATCTTAGAGATCTTGAAGGGGCCAATCCAGAGGGCATCAAACTTGTTGTGTTTTCCTTTATCATGTCTGGGGGTGTCCCACTTAAGTACCAAGTCCCCGATCTCGAACTCTTTCTTCCTGACCTTCTTGTCAAAAACCTGCTTGATCTTTTCCTGGTGATTATGAGCTGCAGTCCTCACCTACTCTCTGATCTATTGCACTTCTACTATCTGATGAATCCTCCTGATCATATGATATGTTTCTCCCCCATAGTCTTGAAATAATTTTGCCACAGGTAAGGCGAGCTGAGTAGGAAAAACCACCTCTGCTCCATAGACTAGATGAATAGGCGAAGTGCCCAGAGATTTCTTCGTTTTCACTCGATCAACCCACAGAGAAAACTTCAACTTTGAATCCCAGTCCCTTTTGTTGTCTTCCAACAGTCTTTTGATGATCCTTATTAGGCTTTTGTTGGAGGACTCTGCTAAACCATTTCCCTAGGGATAGTAGGAGGTGGAGTGAATTAGTGAGATCTGGAACTGCTCGCAGAACTTAATTAGGGGCTCATAATTGAAAGAAGCAGCATTATCAGTGATGATCCTGCTGGGACAACCAAATTTGACTACGATATCCTCCAGGAAGCTGATAATTACTTTGTGTGATACGCTTCTGGTGGGGACAGCTTTTATCCACTTGGTGAAATAATCCGTTGCAGTCAGGATCCATCGGTGCTGACCACTTGAGGGAGGATGAATTTCTCTGATGAAGTCCAACCCCCACTGCTAAAAAGGTGTTGAAGATACTATAGGTCTCAATGGAAGCGGTTTGAGTTGCTGTTTTTCTGAGAACCTTTGTCACTTGATGCAAGCTCTGATTTCTCGGTAGACATCCAAGAATAAAGTGGGCCAGTAATACCCAACTCGGAGTATCTTGTGAGCTGTGGTCTTCCAGAAATTATGACCTCTGCAAAGGCCACTATGAAAATCAAACATAACTTTCTGGGCCTCTAGTGGGTCCAAGCATCTCAAAAATACCCCTAGAGGGTCTTTCCAGTACAAGATTTGGTCAATGAGTCAATATCTAACCGCCTTGAGCTTTAAATCTCTTTCTTTTCTTTTACCCATTCCATCGGGGGGCTCTAACTCCTACAGGAAGTATAGGATGTCACGATACCAGGAGAAATCTACCAGTGGTAAGCCATCTTGAGAGAATTGGTTGGGTAGCTCAGCTTGCTGAGCTCCTGAGCGAGTGTTGATGAAACAAACTCCCAGAGCTTCGCAGTTGGATTCAGCCAGTAGCTTGTCTAAACCTTGCCCGTTAACCAACTTGGTGGGCTTTATCTCTAAGTCAAATTCTAGGATTTTAGCGATCCATCTGCCTCTTCTCCCATCTACATTGGGTTGCACAAGGATGTCCTTCACAGAAGCTGAAGGGACATATGCAGTTACTTTTGAATGCAAGACGTAAACTCTGAAAGCTTTGAGAACTTTCACTAAGGCATAGGCATGTTTCTCCATGATTTCATACCTGCTCTTTGCGTCTCTTAACGCCCTGCTAAAGAAGGCAATGGGATGCTCTCTCCCTTCCTCATTTTTTTGCAATAACACCGCTGCTACCGTATCGAAAGAAGAAAAAGAAAAAACTAGGAACGACTTGGAATAATTTTGACCAATCAGCACGGGTGCCTCAGTTAGTGCCCTTTTTATTTGGTCAAAAGATGCCCTGGGCTCAGTGGTCCATTTCACTTTGTTTCCCTTCCTGAGCATGACCATGATATGCTTCACTAGCTTGGAAAAATTTGAGACAACCCTCCTTAGAAAATTAATTTTTCCCAAAAAGGCCTGAACCTCTTTCTTAGATCTGGGAAGTGACGGGGTCTGAATCGCTACTACCCTACTAGAATCAATATTCACTCCCTCTGCTGATACTATATGGCCTAATAACTTCCCCTTCTTCATAGCAAACAGAGACTTCTTGGGATTTAGGGAAAGACCAAATCTCCGGCACTTCGAGAAAACCCTCCTTAAGTGGCAGCGGTGCTCCTTATTAGACCTGGAGAAGATCGTGATGTCATATAGGTAGATCACTACAAACTAGTATTTTTCTCTGATGAAGGCTATATCCATGGCTCGCTGAAATGTTTCTCCTACATTCATTAGCCCAAATGGAATTTTGGCATACATGGATGTGCCCCAAGGAGTGGTGAAATTTGTCTTCTCTCTGTCCTCAGGCATGACCGATATCTGATTATAGCCAGAAAAACCATCGATCATAGAAATCCTAGATGCATCGGTTACCCTTTGCAATATGTGCTCCATGTTGGGCATGGGATAATTGTCTTTCTTTGAGCTCCTTTTCAGGTTCCTGAAGTCGACATAAAGCCTGATTTCTCTGCTTTTCTTTCTTACGGGAACCAAATTGGCTACCCATTCAGAATATCTCAAGGTGACAATGATCTGGGCCTCTAACAACTTCTTCACTTATTTCTCCATGATAGGCAGCAACATGGGGCTTATCTGTCTTATCTTTTGCCTGAATGGCCTAGCCTCTTCCTTTAGTGGGATCTTGTGTTCAATGACGGATGTATCATATGTTTTGAGGTCTTCGTAGGTCCATGCAAACATGTCAGCAAATTCATTCAGCAACTCGGTATATTTGGCCCTCTGCTCTGTGGTCAAACTGCTTGACAGCTTGACAAACTTGGGCTCCTCTAGTGTGTCGATGTTTCACTCAGCTATATCAGCATCTTCATTTGAAACTATACTCTTTACTGCCACATCATTCCCATCGAACAATATTTCCAACGGGACTAGTCCCCTCAGAATGTGATTGCTAGGTAGCTAGATAATCTGGTGGTTAGCAATCTTATTTAAAAACACTTCAGGGTGAGGGTCACCTTCTGTGTCAGGATCCTGATCGATGTGCAACGTAGAAAATTCATCAACAGATCGGAGAAATCTTTCAATTTCCTTATCATCTTCGAATACCTTCCAATGCTTGACATTGTCTGGTACAAAGGGCCTATATTTTATTTCAACATCAGAGTTGACTATGGACGGTAGAGAAACTTTGAGCAAGCTGGCTGAGATAGCTAAAGAATCAGCCACAACATTATCCTCCCTTGGAATAAAAGAGATATTGAAAGCTGAGAAGAAATTCTCAATTAGGTCCCATGATTCATTCTTGTAATTTCTAAGTTGAGGGTGCTTAGCCTGATAAGCTCTTCTGATCGGTTGGACCACCAACTCTGCATCTCCGAACACTGTTATCTCCTGAATTCCCATTTCCCTTGCAGCTCTTAATCCTAGAATGAGGGCTTCATACTCTACCACATTGTTGGTGGTTTCAAATTCTAATTTGTATGACAGAGATACGGTTTCCTGGGCAAGGGACACAAAAAACACCCCAGCGCCAGCGCCTTCCCTGGAACAGGCTCCATCAAAAAACATTTTACAAATGGGGGTGATGGAAGGAGGAACTTCATGAGGAGAAGTGGGTTGTTTTCTGAGTTCAAGAGGAGGCTCAGGAGCATGAGTGAGTTGCAGTAAACTGGAACCTAAATCAGTGTCCAAGGTGAAAATGGGATGATTGGTAGGATTGGCTTCATCACTGATTATATAGGCCAATTGGGCTTCCCTATATAGCCTCCTATGTTCTCCTCCGAACACTGGGATAGTAGCATATGTGAGGTCCATATGCAAGGTTCCCCCTAGTATTTTTATCCAAGATCTTGACAACAACATACCGAACTTAGGGGGGACATCAGCCACTACAATATCCATGATCACACTTTTCATGGGCAACTGAAACAAGGTCACGACTAGGTCTTTGATAACTCCGAGACATTGAACTTTCCTGGAGTCAAAGGAATAGAGGTCATGATAGGATTGGGTGACTTATAACCCTAATTCCTCCATGACAATTTTGGGCATGAGGTTGTGAGAAGCCCCTGAATCCATCAAGTAGTTGTGCAGTACCTTGTCATGTATGTTTAAGGAAGTGTAGAAGGGAGGGGATGAGTCATTCCTGTATTCTACCATAGGACCTACAATAACTGCAGGCTTTTCATCCTGCAAATTGATGGAGTCTATGGGAAGGCTTGAGACCTTATACTGTAAGAGCTCAAAGAAGCATTTTTTGAACCCGTCATGTTTAATCAATTCTGTCAGGGGCACAAGGATTCTGATTTTTTGAATTTCATGCTCGAAATTAAAAGAAGATGAGAGCTTTGGGATATATCTTGTTTCGGGAGCATGACTCTGGATAATGGGAGAGAGGGGTCAGGTCTTCTTACCTCTGTGACTGTCTACTACTTCATAAGCAAGCTTATATGTTCTAATGGGCTGCTCAGGAACCTCAGGTGCTACTATCTTTTTCTTAGACCTCAGATCATATTTGCCCTGGTTGCCACTAGCCTTGTCTCCCTTGCTCAGTTCATTTAGCTGACTGTCCATGAGAGATTCCTTGTATGCTGATTGAGTGAGATGAGGAAAAGGAGGAGTGTCTCCGAAGTAATGGATTTTAGGATCAAGATCATCTGTTTCTCCTTCTTCCCCCTTGGCCACAAAATTGTTTTGAAAAGGGGCCTGAATCTTCTGGTCTTCTCTGTCTCTTCCCTTCTCTCTCTGCACATTCGTGGGAGTAAAATTTTTTGGCCTCCTGAAACCTCCCTTGTTTTCAGTGTTCAGAGGACCCTTCTATGCTTGCCTCCCATCAACCTTCATTCTCTCCATCTCTGCAGACAGAGACTTCACCATCTTGGGCAGTTCATCCACTTGAGGGTGGGGCACCAATGATCCGAAAGTTGAGGTTTCCGACCTTCCCTTTCTTCTATCTGCATCGTCCTTGTTCCTCATTATGTCAGCTTCTAACAGATTGTATTCCACCTCTATGGATGCATCTTTCATTTGAGCTAAGAAGGTGGCTCTTCTTTCTCTCAATAGCAAACAAAAATCAGGGCCAAATACACTAGCATAAGAAATCTTGGCTGAGGATTCTGAAGGCTTTATTTCGGTAGGAATTTTATTATACATCTTATTAAATATTTTGGAGAAGTCATAGATAGATTCTCCTTCCATTTTCTTCAAATACTCGAACTCTGTCATGTAATACATGAAATCCTTTCTATCACCCCACTGCCTCAGGAAAACACCATCTAGGGCCTCGATCCCAGCAATAGATCCGGGGGCCAATCCTTTGAACCATTTCCTCACCTCGCCATCCAGGATATCGACAAAGACTCTCATCCAGACATCTTCATTTCCAATGTTGACTTTGTCTGCGTAACTGTAGAAAGCAGCCAGGTGCTCTTCCGCAGTTACATCTCCTTCTCTGGTGAACTTGGGCATGTACTTCAAGTAATCTCCAGCAGGGAGAGGATTCATAGGATGGGGTAGAACTAAAGGAGAATATCTGGCAGTGACTATGGCATCCATTTTATTCAGAGGAGGATTAGCACCAGCCATAGGACTATTAGGTGGAGGAGAAATCGGAGGAGAAGGAGTTCGCGAAGGGGCTACTAGGAATGAGTCTCAAAGTGGGGTGGGAAACAAGAGGGGATTTAAGGAGAAGGCTAACGAGCTCAAGTCAACAGGTGTTCCTCTTCGTGCAAGAGTGGGGAAATCTTCTGTAGTCTTGGGTCTACGCCAGGGTGCAGCTTCAAAGGAGAGGGGAGTGACAAGGATTTCTCCCTCCAGTCCCAGATCAGGAGGGGAAAACTCAGCAGGAACACTCCCGAAATTTAGGAAATAGGAAACCTCTGAAGGAGGTCTATTAAGAAACTAAGGAGGAGAGAATGGAGTTCTCACAAAAGGAGATGGCGAATTACCTGTTTCAGCGGTGAAAGCTTCTTCTTTAGGGTCCTTTCCTTTTCAGAGGACCACCTCCGGGTTAGTTTGAAGTGTAGCTAGAGGTAGCTGTGGATGAGCTCGCGTGTGTCTACCTCTATAAGACACAATTAACAGAGAAGGTCCTCCTCAATGGAGTCATCACAATGGAGTTGCGAGGTGCATAGTATAAATCTTCAAAGGCTCTGATGCCTGATGCACCTTCGGGATTAGAGGCTCAATGTTGTTCAATCCAGGGAAAAATTTTCAACTTCGTCCCCGGCAACGGTGCCATAAATGTTGGCGATGGAAGTCACTCCTGGATTTCTTGTAGGAGCAGAGTCAGACACCCATCAGTTTTATGTCACGATTGTTTATAAAGGGATGATCAAATGGAAATAAACTCAGAACAATATCGTCTCAACTCTGAAACTAGGCCAGGCATGCATGGGTAAGTGAGGTCTTAGATAAAATTCAAACAGTGAGTTGTAATAAGGGTGAGTAGGGGGAATAATTGAATGAGAAGAGTGCAAGGGTTTGTTATAAACATTAGATTCCTAACAGACTGGGGAAGAAAGCATCCAAACGCGAGATCCTCTTACATTCAAACACAGAAAACTAGAGACTACAATGATGCAATGATAAATCCTTTATCATATCATAACTGTAACAATTCGCAC
>JASDQU010309747.1:38926-50802 GCA_032191745.1 Picea mariana
TGATTCTGTGTATTAGGATGTAGTGATGAAAACGTTGAATAGCTTGAACAACTGCCAAGGCTAGTTTCTCCACATGTAAATATTTGGTTTTGGTAGTCATATGCGATAATAACAACAGCATAGGAAAATGACCCGTAAATGTGTCGGGTGATCTTGACGACACATGGAATGCATCGGTATATTGTTTATATAGGGTTGCACAATGTGCTTAATGTAATGAAAATCATAAGACATAGCGCGTTGAAAATTCGCCCCAACATTTTTGATACAAAAGGAAGTTTCCAGTAGGTGAAGGTTCCCCAAGGGAAAATAAAAGTAGTATTGTGTTGATCCACAAGTAAAATATTGATTTGATTATAGGTGGAGAAACTATCCATCAAGGAGAAGATTTCACTCTTGCCATAGTCGTCAACAATCTGGTCAACGAAAGGGGTTGGATAATTGTCCTTAGGAAAAGATTTATTTATATTCCTATAATCTACACAAACACAGATCATGCATTGTTTCTTGTTTACCGAAACAATATTGGACACGCAATTGGTCAAAGCCATAGGATAGACAAAGACAACTTTAATAATTTTTTTAACTTCAAGCTTAATATCAACAACTTTATGTGGATGTATTGGGTGAAGTATCTGTCGAATGGGTTTAGCATTTGGACAAGTCTTAATCTCATGCACAACAATATCAGGATCAATACCTGGCTTTTCTCCATAACTCCAAGAAAAGACATCACATAATTCTTGTAAAAGGGCCTTATAAGTGCGGACCTCATCAGTAGAACATGAGGCATCGATATGAAAATTTTCCATGACTCTGGGTTTAATCGATATGTCAAGAGGAACGGTAGGTGAAATGTTACTCAAGTTCCCTTCATACAAAACATCATGTGTTATTCAGGAACAAAAGAAATAAAATAACAACAATGGTAGACAGATTCTAAATATGTTGGTAACTCTCTATGGTCTCTCGTTCTAGGAAGAGAATAGAATGATGATGTCCATTGTCCCATGGAGTATCTTCCATAGACATGACCAACATGATTATCTCATTTGTAGGAAATATCACATGGAACAAAGCGAGATATGTATCACAAAGAGAAGGAGGAGAAGGAGTTACCGACTGAATATCTTGATAATCTGATTCCACCTTACTTAAAGGCATCCTTTCGCCGTAACAGAGATAATCACTAGATTTAGGTACTATCCATGGGTCATAAGACTCAGGGGTTTCACGAACGGAGGTTGATATCATGTTAATTGAGCCGACAAAAGGAGGAGGAATATTAGGTGGTGGAATAGAAAAAGTACCCATCAAGGTTGAATCTTTTAAACGAACCACACCGACATTCTCATAACCAAGATGTGTTTTCAAGATAAAAGGTACATTGCTAGTATGTGAATCAGAATTAAATAAGGCTAGTTGGTCAATAATAATGACCTTTACTTGGTGCGGGAAATGTATCACACAGAAAAGGGTAGACACAACTACGCGCATGGAATCAATCCAACTACGACCAAGTAGAAGGTTATAATCAAGAGGTGCATCAAATACCTCAACCTCGACATTGACCGATTTACCTTCTAACATAATAGGCAATGAAGGAAGAACATTGTAAGGTTTAAACCCCATACCTTTAAAATATTTAAGACTATTGTGTGAATCAGTAAGGGCAGGAGAGCCAATAGCTTTCCAACAAGTAACGAACATAGCACAAGTCGAGGCTCCTTCATAAATAATGGTTTGATAGATATTCTTATTTTCCACAACAACTTGGATCTAAAACACCAATTGAGGAGGAAGTATTGGAATATGATCTTCTAAGTCAAAGATTATAAAATTAGTATTGGTAGGATCAATTCCACCAATAGGCTTTAACAACGTCTTCCATTTGGTGGGACAACTTTGAAGGAATTCGAGAGATGACATCGTAGAGGGTTCTTGCACAAGGTCTTCGACAATGTAGTTTTGGGAAGCATGTGCATGAGTATTAAATGAAGACTTTTGAACAACGCCCTTCGGAGGAGGACAAAGAATTGTATCGATGCTCGATTTTTTGAGATGAAGAGGATCATTTGGAGGTGAAGTTTAGGGAGGAGGTTGAACCAACAAAGGTGGTAAATCATCAAATTTCTCTTTCAATGGAGAATAATCTTTGGCTCTAGTTGCGACTGCAACTTCATTCTTCTTGGAGTCACCAATACACATAATTACATGATAAGACGTAGTATAGTGATAAGGTTGGTCATGAATGACCAATTAGGTTTGCTGCTGAGAAGGAAAAGGTTGTGACAAAACAACAGGTGTAGGAGGTTTCTTTGCCCCTTGTAGGAACTTAGTAACCTCAGCACATCGTGGAAAATAGTTCGTATAATCATCATCACCACAAATAAGGCAAGGGTAACGAGGTTTACGTTTATCTTTATCATCAACTGGTTGTGTTTTGGGTTTCTCAGATTGTTGATTATTATATTTGTCCTCCTTATTCTTACCATTCCCTTTCTTTTTATTTTGAATTACCGGTAGGTGTAGATTGAACCGAATTAACTTGATAAGTTTTACAGGAAGAAGGAGTAGGAGTAGGAGTATTATGTACATTAGAAGTGGTAGACTTTGGATTGGTATGACTAGCTTGTGTAGATTGAGTCTCATCATGAAATGTGCTAATCACGCCATCAACAACATGAGAAGATACTGAAGTTGTTGTGGTAGGATTCGTAGAAGGATGAGGAGCATTAGGGATCAAGTCGTAAAGTGTGCTCATTTGCGAATAAACGAGATCTAAATATTGAGCATGACTAATCACCTGCTCTTCAGTGACGACACCACCCATGGAAACATCATGAGCTATAGGCTCAATGAGTGACTTGGTAAACCACTCAGCCAATAGTTGATCAAGAATGGGAACTTTGATTAATCATCTTATCCTCCTCCACTCATGGATATGATCAGAAATATGAGTGGAAGAAGATTGTTTAAAAGAACTCAAAATTTTGGTTCCTGTCTCATATCGAATTGGCAGTTGGTAATTTGTTAAGAAATCCATGGATAGGGTATTAAATTCATTAAATAAACCTCATGGTAACTCAATATACCATTTGTCTTCCGAACCCATGAGATTTTGTTGGAAAATGCATAATTTTATAGAGCCATCCATCAATGAGTTGGACGAACACCAAATATGGAAAGTCATGGCTTGATTATTTGGGTCTTCTCCTGATCGACCGTCAAACTTAGGAATGTCATATGGTAATTTGGATGATATGAAGGGAAAATAAGGAAAATGTAAAATAGGATCATTCAAAATCCTAGATAAATCCGGTAAATCCAAAGTGGCAAGAAAAGGCAACTATCTGTTCACTTGAGGAAACTGGTAGTTTTGAGGAGGTAGTCCTGTAGGTATACCAGTAGGACCATAAGTGATATGTAGATAATTAGACAGTCCTGACAGATTCGGTTGTGGAGAATTTTGAGTTAGATAACTAATAGGTTTTGTTTGATTAGGTATGTTCCCTTGGAAAGGAACATTAGACTAAAAATTTTGACCCCAGGTAGGATTCAAAGAGCCTGGATACAGCTGTCCGAAATTAGAGGGTACAAAATAATTAACTTTAGGATGCTTCCCCCTAGATGGTTTTTGATTCCCTTGGAAAGGAAAATTCCAAGGTTGATATTGTAACGCAGGTATACTTTGTCCATAAAATGGGTTATGGCCTGCAACTTGAGGTTTCCCCCCAATTTAAGATTGTCCCCCAAGGTATCTGAAAACTAGAAGCGACATAATGACTAGTGCCTCTAACTGGATTGGAGCCACTAGGGTCAGGATGATTAGATCCTCCAGACAGAGGTGGAGGAGGAATGTAAGCCCCCCTGGAGAGAACCTGGGTAGGTGTAGGAACAAAATGACTAGCAACATTATAACCAGGAGGAAAAAAAAGTCTAGACCCTCCGGATGGATTCTTTGTAGGAATAGCAATGGAAGTAATCAAAGCATTATACAAAGGGGGAAGTGACAGATTTGATCTAAGAGGAAGTGGTGTTCCAATAAGAGCTTGAGTGATAACCACATTTCTAGTAGAAACAATCATAGCTTGTGGGACCATGGTAGAGTGGGCAATCTGGAGAGGATGAATTGAGTGAGAACCAACCAACAAATGGTCTGAAACTGTGATGGAATTATTGGTTGTGATAGTAAAGTGATCTAAAGGTACCGTATAAGTAACAAACGTTTCAGGAATTTTCGATGCCATGGGTTGATTAGAATTTGTTCCTAATGTGTCAAAAATATCGTGTTCCGAAGAATTACGAATAAAAATTTTGGCAGTGTGAATCGGGATTCTAAATGATTCACTTTGAAAAAGTGGATCGTCTACTCCAGAATTTGTATTAGGTCCAGTAGGTACTTCAATATTATCGACAACAACAATTTATCCCTATGATTTCATCCGGAGAAATGTGGATCTTGTCTAACACTCAATAAAAGATGAACCCAAAAAGGGAAAACCCCCAGGAAAGAAAATTATGTGTCTAATCTCTTTTTATGGTTCCTTGGCAGGTCTTCCTTGGTCAATATGTTGGAATGGCACGAACGAGAGAACGAATAAGAATATTACTTCACTGGGAATGACCCGAGAATAGTTGTGGCCCTTCGACAGTGTAGGTTACTAAAAGTCTTCAAGATTCAGCGCATGAAATCCCAACTGAGACTACTGGAGTACTTGGTTCACATGTGGGATGTGAACGAGTAGGAATCTCATGTTGGTGCCCACATACTCACTATAGATATCGAGGATATCTATTTTTTGACAGGACTATCTCACCATGGTTCATGGGTGACACTTACAAGTAGCAGGGGCAGAGGTGATCCTGTGAACTACTACATCAATCATCATTGTGTGTCGGGAACTGAGAAACATAGCAGTAGGTCGCTATCAGGGATGTCCAAGATTTTCCTTTGTGGACTAGCCTCTATACTATTACTCGAATGGAATGGAGTGCATCTCCCCATATGGCTCTACAGATCCATTTTCAGTATGCGTTGGAGTGTATGGAGCCCCGGGTCTTCAACTGGTGCGAAGGGGTCCTAAAAAGCATGAAGAAACAACTTACCAAGTAGAGAAGTGGTGGGTTAAATTTTTTTGGATATGGGTATATCTTGGTATCCTTCTTCCTAGAGAGGGTCCCTTTCCTACACTTGAAAGTGGAGTGGGGTATACCCTCTCCACAGGATCCAAGGATGAAGATGTGGGTAGATCTCATGGCCCGACGTGGAGGCGGTCACATCGTCAGGTATAACGATGTCTTCTTCCAATGGCTGAGGACTCAAATGCTCATGGTCGATGATTATGCATACACCGAGTTAGATTTTCATGGAGATCCAAACCTAGCTCTTCCCGAAGGTTCCCAGTGGGGGGACATAGGTAAGAAGGAAATCTTGTTTATATAATGGTTTTGTATATTTTTAATGATACAAAATGTTTTTGGTTTTTTTTATCCGATGACTAATCGACTGCTCTTCGATAATGCAGATGTGGGACCTTATATTCCTCTAGGTTCATTCGCTATCCATAGGCGAGGGGAGAGAGTTTTTGTATCAGGAATATCTATTGTCGATTTCAATACCATAAAACAAAACGTGGAGGGACTCACCATGAATCTCCCTGATGCCACAATAGATGATATTCCTAGGCATTACCAATGCCACACAATGGGCGTATCTGCATCCATCAGTCAACTGCTCCGTAGAGTAGCACGGGAAGTCGCGTGTTATAGAGAGAAACATCCTTGATGATTTTTTGTGTATGAAGCCATGTGCTTATTATTTTTGATATTTTGGTCTTTAGACAAAAACTCTTTTTGTAAACTTTTATCATTATTAATATGAGGCTCCTACTGGCTTACTTATTTATGTACAAAGTGTGATTGGATTTTATAAATATCTCAAATGTTTTTCTAACACATAATTAGCCAATGCATCTGTTAATGTATTTAGACATCTAGGAATGTGTTGATATTCAATGTAATCAAAATGACATTCCAAGAGGCGAATTTGTAAATATACCCTTAAAAAAGTAGGACTCTGAATGGAATAAATGTTACTCAACTGTAGTACTACTAACTGTGAATCAAGAGGTACAATAAGATGACGGATTCCAAGTGAAGCAACATTAGTCAATAATTTGATAACTGCATTGTATTCCATGATATTGTTAGTTGCATGACTAAGGCAAACACTGTGTAAACTGATTAATTCATTCATAGGTGCGTAGATTTCCCAAGCAACATACGCTAAGTTTTCAGTACTGCGGATAGCACCATCAATGAAGACAATGTAAGGTAGAAAATACATTGACATCTGGAAACCAAGCACAATGCAAGGTAAGCAGTCGAAAGGTGGAACCAAAAACGAAAAAGTACACAAGTATGATACACTAAAAATACACAACACTCATGCAAAAATGATTCAAGTATAGTACCTCTTCAAGTAAAGCCCATTTCTAGGTTCACTCAAAGGAATTCCATCATAATATACCAGCTCATAAGCCCCTTTATCCAACACTCATTTCACAATATAAGGACCCTGCCACTTGGACTCAAATTTACCATCCCCTAGCAAATCACAATCTTGCTTGTAAAGAAGAACTAGATCACCTTAAGAAAAAAAAACTCAGCTGACATGCTTATCATATTGGGCTTTAACACGCTTTTTCTGAGTTTCAATAACTAAAGTAGTATCATGATGAGTTTTCTCTAATTGTATTAAGTACAAAATATGTTCCTCTTCAACAGAGGTGTTATGGAGAAGTTCGACGACTAGTTTCAAAGATGGAATTTTACATTCAATCGACAAATTTTCTTCGATACCATATACTAACTGGAAAGGTGTGAATCATATGGAAGACTTAAAATATGTCTGATAGGCCCATAATGTTGAGAACAACATTGTGTGCCAATTTGACTAATGAATTCCTACCATCTGTTGAAGCATAGTAGTGAGAACTTTGTGAATTGCTTCAACCTGGACATTGGCTTGCGGATAATAAGGGGTTGAGTTTTCATGTAAAAGACTCGATTTATCCGTAAGTTAAGACATCATGAAATTACGAAAATGACTACAATGATCTGTAATGATGGCTTGAGGCATACAAAGTCTAGTAATGATATGATTGAATATGAACAACATTGTAGTTTTCCTAGTATTATCAAATGCAGGCATTGCCTCGACCCATTTAGTGAAATAATCCACAGTTACAATAAAATATCCATGCCCCTAATCCAAGTGAGGGTTACATGTCATGAAGTCAATGCCTCATTTAGCAAATGGACCAACATAAACTACAGGGTGAAGAGGAGTAGGGTGAGATTAGATCTTATTGTTGTAGGTTTGGCAAGCGTGACATTTCTGGATGGAAATAATGCAATCCTTAAACAACGAAGGATAGAAATAACTAGCTCATAAGATCTTTTGGGCAGTGGCATACCCATACATATGATCGCCACATGCTCCAGATTGATAGTCATTCAAAGCTTTCTCAACTTCATCGTAGGTGAAACATCGTCGAAATATGGAATCAATACCATGGAGGTAAAGAGTATCAACAAGGATGATGTATTGATGAGCTTGATACCATATACGATGACAATCTGTATTAGAAAGATCAGGCCGAAAAGTTTTTTTTGGAGATAGATGATAATATATATGTACCATACGTCATCAGAACTGATCAGAAAGAGGGATTCGTCAGGTAAGGAATCCTATGCCACATTTTCTGTCTCAGTAGAGGAAAGGCCACATATCAATTCGGGAAAAACTAGATACTTCTTTGATTTGGTGCATTCAAAATCCAAGTAAAACTCATGGAGAATAGCTATCCATTTAGAGTACTTGCCCCCCAACAATTGTAGCGTAAGGATGTGTTGCATGGGGTGGAAATTGAAAATGACTGTTGTTCAATGTAATAGGATGTAGTGACGAAAACGTTGAACAACCTGAACAACTGCCAAGGCCAGTTTCTCCATATGTAAATATTTGGTTTCAATAGTCGTGAGACTTTGACTCAAATAGTATATAACATGATCATTGTGTGAATCATCCTCTTGGATTAAAACCATAGCAATGGTAGAGTTTGAAGCATCTAAGTACATGAAATAATCTTGGATATAGTTAGGTGGAAACAATAGTGGTGTACAGGTTAAAGCGAGTTTCAAAGCCTTAAAAGCTTTGTTTGCAGTATCGTCCCACACAAAATCGTAACCTTTCTTGAGAAGTTGAGTAAATCCTTTCATTAATTCAACGTAATTAGAAATGAATCGAGGTAAAAAATTGTACTTCCCTTGAAACATATGGAATTGGCGTAGTTTGGAAGGAGGAGGTAGATTAAGAATAGCCTCAACCTTCAAGGGGTCTACCCAAATCCCCTCTATAGAAACGATAAAACCAAGATGTTGTCTGGGTTCCACACAGAAACCATGCTTGTGTGGATTCAAACGTATGCAATAATAACGAAAACATAGTAAAATGACCCATAAATGTGTCGAGTGATCTTGACGACGCATAGAATGCGCCGGTAGATTTTTTAGATAGGGTTGTATAATGTGCTTAATGTCATGAAAATCATAAGACATAGTGCATTCAAAAGTTTCCCCAACATTTTTGAGACGAAAATGAATTTTTCGATAGGAAAAGGTTCCCCAAGGGAAAATAAAAGCAGTCTTGTGTTGATCCGTGGGTAAAATATTGATTTGATTATAGCTGGAGAAACTGTCCATCAAGGAGAAGATTTCACTTTCGGCATAGTCATCAACAATCTAGTCAAAGAAATGGGTTGGATAATTATCCTTAGGAAAATATTTATTTATATCCCTATAATCTACATAAACACAGATCATGCCTTATTTCTTGTTTACCGGAACAAGATTGGACACCCAATTGGTCAAAGCCACAAGATAGACAAAGCCAACTTTAAGAATTTTTTCAACTTCAATCTTAATAGCAACAACTTTATGTGGATGTATTGGGTGAATTATCTGTTGAACGGGATTAGAATTTAGATAATTCTTAATCTCATGAACAACAATATCAGGATCAATACCCGACATTTATTCATAACTCCAGGAAAAAACGTCACAAAATTCTTGGAAAAGGGCCTTATAAGCGCGGACCTCATCAGTAGAACATGAGGCACCAATATGAACATTTTCCACAACTCTGAGTTTAATCGATATGTCAAGAGGAACGATAGGTGAAATGTTACTCAAGTTCCCTTCATACAAAACATCATGTGTTGACTTAGGAACATAAGAAATAACAACAATGGTAGACAGAGGTTAAATTCGTTGGTAACTCTCTATGGTCTCTCGTTATAGGAAGATAATAGAACAATTATGTCCATCATCCCATGGATCATCTTCCATATACATGACTGACATGATCATCTCATCCGTAGGAAATATCACGTGGAACGGATCGGGAGATGTATCACAGAAAGAAGGAGGAGAAGGAGCTACCAATTGAATAGCTTGATAAGTTGATTCCACTGGAATTAAAGGCATCCTCTCGCCGTAACGGAGATAATCACTAGAGTTAGGTACTATCCACAGGTCATAAGACTCAGGGGTTTCACGAACGAAGTTTGATATCATGTTAATCGAGGTGAAAAAAGGAGGAGGAATATCAGGTGGTGGAATAGGAAAAGTACCCATCAAGTTTGAATCTTTTAAAAGAACCACACCAACATTCTTATAATCGAGAGGTGTTTTCGAGATAAAAGGTACATTGCTAGTACATGAATCGAAATTAAAGAAGGCCAGTTGGTCGACAATAATGACCTTTCCTCAGTGCGGGAAATGTAACACACAGAAAAGGGTAGACACAACTGCGTGCATGGAATCAATCCATCTATGACCAAGTAGAATGTTATAATCAAGAGGTGCATCAAAGACCTCAACTTTGACATTGAACGATTTACCCTCTAACGTAATAGACAACGAAGGAAGAACACCGTAAGTTTTAAAACCCATACCATTAAAATATTTAAGAGTATTGTGTGACTCAGTAAGGACATGAGAGCCAATATCATTCCAACAAGTAACGAACATAACGCAAGTCGAGGCTCCTTCATCAATAATGGTTCAACAAATATTCTGATTTTCCACAACAACTTGGATCTAAAATGCTAATTGAGGAGGAAGTCTTGGAATATGATCTTATAAGTCAAATATTATCAAATTAGTATTGGTAGGATCAATTCCACCAATAGCCTTTAACATCACCTTCCGTTGATTAGGAAAACTTTGAAGGACTTCGAGAGCTGACACAGCAGAGGGTTCTTGCGCAAGGTCTTCTACAATACTATAGCTTTGTGAAGCACGTGCATGAGGATTAAATGAATACTTTCTAACAACTCCCTTCAGAGAAGGATGAAGAAATGTATTGATGCCCAGTCGTTCGATAGGAAGAGGATGGTTTGGAGGTGAAGTTAGGGGAGGAGGTTGAACCAACAAAGGAGGTAAATCATCAAATTTCTCTTTCGATGGAGAATAATCTTTGTCTCGAGTTGCAACTACAACTTGATTCTTCTTGGAGTCACCAATACACATAATTACATGATAAGACATGGTATAGTGAGAAGTTTGGTCATGAATGACCAATTGGGCTTGCTACTAAGAAGGAAAAGGTTGTCACAAAAAGACAGGTGTAGGAGGTTTCCCAACCCCTTGTAGGAACTTAGAAACCTCATCATGCCATGGACAATATTTTGTATAATTATTGTCAACACAAATAAGGCAAGGGTAATGAGGTTTACATTTATCTTTATCATCAACTGGTTGTGTTTTGGGTTTCTTAGATTGTTGATTATTATTTTTGTCCTCCTTATTCTTACCCTTCCCTTTCTTTTTATTTTGATTTTTACCGGTAGGTGTAGATTGAACCAAATTGACTTCATAATTTTTACCAGAAGAGGGAGTAGGAGTAGGAGTATTTTGTTCATTAGAAGTGCTAGACTCGGGATTGGTATGCCTGGCTTGTGTAGACCGAGTCTCATCATGAAAGGTGGAAATCACACCATCAACAACATGAGAAGCTATTGGAGGTGTTGGGGTAGGATTTGTAGAAGGATGAGGAGCATCAAGGATCAAGTTGTAAAGTGTGTCCATTTGTGAATAAACGAGATCTAAATATTGAGCACGACTAATCGCCTGCTCTTCAGTGATAACACCACCCATGGAAACATCGCAAGCTATAGTCCCAATGAGTGACTTGGTAAGACACTCAGCCAATAGTTGATCAGGAAGGGGAACTTTGATTAAGTGTCTTCTCCTCGTCCACTCATGGCATTGATCAGAAATATGAGTGGAAGAAGATTGTTTAAAAGAAATCAAAATTTTTGTTCCTGTCTCATATCGAATTGACAATTGGTAATTTGTTAAGAAAGACATGGCTAGGGTATTAAAGTCATTAAAGAAACCTCGTGGTAACTCGATATACCATTTGGTTGCTGAACCTGTGAGAGTTCGTTGGAAAAGGCGTAATATTATAGAGTCATCCATCAATGAGTTGGATGAACACCAAATATGGAAAGTCATGGTGTGATTATTTGGGTCTTCTCCTGATTGAATGTCAAACTTAGGAATGTTAGATGGTAATTTGGATGACATGACGGGCAAATAAGGAGAATGTAAAATAGGATCATTCAAAATCCTAGATAAATCCGGTAAATCCAAAGTAGCAAGAAAAGGAAAATGTCTGTTCACTTGAGGAAACTAGTAGTTTTGAGGAGGTAGTCCTGTAGGTATACCAGTAGGACCATAAGCACTCTATAGATAATTAGATAGTCCTGACAGATTCGGTTGTGGAGGATTTTGAGTTAGATAGA
>JASDQU010309747.1:50822-62034 GCA_032191745.1 Picea mariana
CTAGATAAATCCGGTAAATCCAAAGTAGCAAGAAAAGGAAAATGTCTGTTCACTTGAGGAAACTAGTAGTTTTGAGGAGGTAGTCCTGTAGGTATACCAGTAGGACCATAAGCACTCTATAGATAATTAGATAGTCCTGACAGATTCGGTTGTGGAGGATTTTGAGTTAGATAGACAATATGGTTTGGTTGATTAGGTATGCTCCCTTGGAAAGGAACATTAGACTGAAAATTTTGACCCCGGGTAGGATTCAGAGAGCCTGGATACGATTGTCTAAAATTTGGGAGTACAAAAGAATTAACTTGAGGATGTTTCCCCCTAGACGATTGTTGATTCCATTGGAAAGGAAAATTACAAGGTTGAGATTGTAACACAGGTATGGTTTGTCCATAAACTAGGTTATGACCTCCAACTTGAGGTTTCCCCCCAATTTGAGGTTGTCCCCCAATTCGAGGTTGCCTCCCAAATTGAGGTTAACCCCCAACTTGAGGTTGGCCTCCAACAAGAATCTGAAAACTAGAAGCGACATAATGATTGGTGCCTCCAACTGGATTAGTTCCACTAGGGCCATGATGATTAGATACTCCAAACAGAGGTGGAGGAGGAACATAAGGCCCCCCATAGAGAACCTTGGTAGGTGTAGGAACGAAATGAATAGCAACATTATACCTAGGAGGAACAAAAAGTCTAGACCCTCTAGATGGATTATGGGTAGGAATAGCAATGGAAGTATTCAAAGCATTATACCTAGGGGGAAGTGACAGGTTTGATCTAAGAGGAAGTGGTGTTTGAATAGGATCTTGAGTGATAACCACACTTCAAGTAGAAACAATCATATCTTGTGGGACCATGGTAGAGTGGKCAATCTRGAGAGGAAGAATTGAGTGAGAACCAACCAACAACTGGTCTGAAACTGTGATGGAATTACTAGTTGTGCCAGTAAAGTGATCTAAAGGTACCATATAGGTAACATACATTTCAGGCATTTGCGATGCCATGGGTTGATTATAATTCATTTCTTATGTTTCAAAAATATCATGTCYYGAAGAATTAGGATTAAAAATTTCGGTAGTGTGAACCGGGGTTCTAAATGATTCAATTTGAAAAAGTGGATCGTCTACTCTAGACTCTACGTTAGGTCCTATAGGTACTTCAATATTATCGACAACAACAAGTTCTCCTGATGAGTTCATCTGGAGAAATGTGGATCTTKTMTAACACTTAATAACTGATTAACGAGAAGTTTGAATCCCTCTTAAGAATTATGAATTMTGAATTCCTCTAAATAATGCRAACTTCCAACCTCAAAGGCTTCTTCGTTATTGACTRCTCCCTCAGTATATACTTCTAGTGATTTAGGAAGCAAATGGAGGTAACCTTCCGGATCTTCCGGAGGTAGMCCTTGCATCCTATGTGAATGACKAAGGCTGATGTTGGTTGCACCAAATAAATAACAAAACAAATCTATGGACAACTAGAGAAACAAACAACACTCACTAATAAAATCTAGAAATCAAACGAAGCAAACAAACCTTCTTATTTCTAAGTCACTAGTTGGTGATGAAATCCAACATCGTGAAATCAAGACAAGAAGGGACTAGGATAAACCAGGTGGAAAAGTTACATTGATGACCTGCTTAATGGACTTACACCCTAGTGCAAGTTCCCACACATAATCATGGGTATACCCTCCAAGGAGCCCAAGTGAGTTTGGCCAATGTCAATTCTATGTATCGTGAAGACTTTCCCCTCCACAGACACTTCATGTAAAGACCCTAAAGAGATAGGCTACCAAGGTTACCAATTACAACAATGATTCATGGGGAAACAATCGACAGTTCGATCCACGTGTAAAGGTAGGGTATCTAGACCGAAATCAACTCGAGAAGGTCCCCACATGATTTTCTTCTCAAGTGACCCCCAATAATACATGCAATATCTACACCAAGACTGACAAAGCAGGGTGACTAACTCTGCCAGTCTTAATGCGACCTCAGGTTTGACCCTTGCATTAGAAGGGCTTCCCATGACAAAATGTAGTAAGTGGATTTGAACTCTCTCAATCACAAGATACTATTGTGTGTTTTTATGCTTTGGGGAGTGTGCCTTACAACCTATTCCAAAGAGCTATCCTAGCTAATGTTGTTGAAGAGATTCTAGAAAATAAAATTTGCTAATAAATTTTACAATTACGCTGTATTTTAAAGGTTGTCGTTTACTCAAAAGGGAGATGGAAATGAAACTGATGATGTATGTGACCTTGACCCAATAAAATTCAAGAAGAGATGAATATGAAATCTTTCAATTCGATGAACTCTAATTACATTAGGGAGAATGTATCTCTTTTTGAAGTACAAAAACTACGAAACTCAATTTCTCAATTATTGAATGAACAAAATCCCAAACAATCAAAACTACAAAAATTTTCAACTTTTTCTTTTAACAAATATTTTGAATGCAATAATGTCCTTATGAAGGATTACTAAAATTAATAAATGAATTTACTTCTTCCTTTCCCAAATCAAATCAGAGATGTAATGAAGAAAGGAAAGCATAATCCAAGAAAATTAACACACTCTCATTACAATTCCCAAATCAAACTAATAACGAAGACACAAATGAAATGATTGGAAAGCCTTTTTTCAAATGCAAACAAAAATGTCTCCCAATCAATAAACAATCTATAAAGTAAAAAAAATCCAAAACATTAAACAAATCAAAGACCCTTTGTCAAACAAGCCCTCAGGACCAAGATCCAGAGATTATACCCCTGTGACAAAAATCAAAAGAAAAACTTGCAAAATTACAAAGAAGAACTTTTAATTCYTGAAAACCAATCAAATGCAAGCTTTAAACTTATAAATCGGTCAATCAATGGTGTCGTAAGTTCATCCCAGGAAATTGGGGCAAAAATGTGTAAAAAAATAAAAATTGGTTCTCTCCAACAATTCCTACAGGAATCRTTGCAGGTAACAATGGAGCACAGTGCGATGAGCTAGGGTCATCGCAAGATACCGATAGAGCACAATGTGACGTCATCGCATTGGTTTGCGCCAGTAGAGTGCGACGTCAGAGGATCATCACAACCTATCTATATAGTATAATGGGATGATCTCTGCAACTAAGGAAAAAATGGAAGAAAGACAAAAAATCTAACTGAACCTTTAGACCCAAAGAGTCCAGATGGATCACCCACAGACTCAGAGAATGAATTGGACCAAAAGAAGGCAGGCTAAAGGCAAATAAGAGGAAAAAAACCAAAAGATATCATGTCTCCCCACTATGGTCACCAATTTTGTTATCGGATTAATCAGTAAGTGTGGACACAAACAGATCTCCCTAGATCCCACTGGAAACTAGAACAAAACATAATAGAATGCACACTTCGCCTTAAACTTCATCATCATATGAACTAGTTTAATGAGTTGCAAGTGACATACCTTTTGAACAACACATGTCCTCGATAGTGTCATCTTTGTATCTCCTTCCCTGAGTTTTCATAATAGTAATCCTGTCTAAGAAACACAAACCAACAAAGAGGGAAAACAAAGATACATGTATTCTAATGAAGTCTATGTATATGATCAAGAAATTATACAATAGAAGATAAGATTCTTATATAGGGAAGAAATTCATTACTGTATTTAGTGAATAGAAAGTGGAGAATACAACCTTGATGTTGCAAGGTCCCCTTTCGATGGATATTTTCTTCAACACACACACCTTTGCTACAAATTCCTTGAATGAAGAAGATCTACAATATGACTTGAAGAACTAAAGTGAAGCTGTCAAGCATAATCTGAAGTAGAAGTATTCATACAATTCTTAGCCTATTCAACCTTATCCTTTTCAATGAGAGATCCCTTTTTATATAGTGTGAAAGAGAGATGGATGTGGAGATTAGGATGATCCCACCAAATCATAGAAGCGAGTAAGATCCAAACCGATCAAAGGCCACCTCATCTTCTAGAATATCCCCTTATAGAACATTCGTGAAATTTGAATTTTCCCATGCTTTAAGCATCATCGCACCCTATGCAAGAGCAACATGCGACGACGTCATAGTCCAGGTATAGTGCAGGATGTGATGATCAGGCATCGTCGCACCCCATGCATATAGCAAGGTGCGATGACCTTCCTTGATATGGTTTTTGGAAGAGGAAATATAATCACTTTTCCCATGGAGAAAGTCTCTTTTAATATTTTTGGGGAACATGAACACATGTTGTCAGGTGATCACTGAGGTGACCAAAATAATGTGTTAATTTAGGATGCTGACAACTACATGGTTAACTCCAGTCATATCCAATTCATCGCTAAGACTTTACTTCACATCCCCTCTCAACCTTCCTCATGAACATTATCTCATGGAACATTCAAGGCCTTAATGGAAAGAGTAAGCAACAACTCCCTCAAAATCATATTATGGCGGAAAATCTAGATGTTCTGTTTATCCAAGAAACCAAGTGTGTAATCACTAAAGATGATTCTATATTAGGTGTTAGAGACAATTTTAGTATGCCAATATTGATCTGAGAGGATCAATGGGTAGATTAGACATCCTATGGAACCTACAAACAATCATCCTAGATAATTTTTTCACAACCAAATAGACCATATCATCTCAATACAGAGCCACTATCTCTGACAAGGAGGGCATTATCACCAATATTTATGGGCTACACTTTCCTTCCAAAAAAAATTCCTTTTTAAACAGTATGGAAGGTCTCAAAGAAATTATTTATGATAGAAGATGGATTTTGAGAGTTGACTTCAACATCACTCTCTCACTCGAAGAGAAGAGAGGAGGTATCCATTAGTTGGAAGGATATAGTGAGGGTTTCAAAAACCTTATTGTTACTCTTCATCTAGTGGACCTTGAAACTATCAATGAATATTTCACCTGGACTAACAGGTGCTTGGGATCCAAGTAGATAGTGAGCATCTTATATCGTTTCCTAATCTTGGAGCCACTGATGTTAGATGATATCCTCATGGAATCCAATATTCTCTTAGTGGATGTCTCTAATCACTGGCCTATTCAACCATGGTTGGATATTGTGAACACCCCTCGCTGCAAACACTTCATATTTGATAAATTTTGGTTGACTCATCCCAACTTCCAGGAAAATGTCTAGCAACGTTGGGTGAAAAAATCCATTTCACATGGAACATTTATGTATTGATTTCAGCAAATTTGAATAACTTTAAACAACATCTCAAAGGCTAGAGCAAGAGTTTCTTTGGAAAATCTTCCAATATCAAAGGGACGTCGAGCAACAAATGAAGAAAATTTAATAGGAAATCATTGCTCACGGGATTTTGGATCAATTAAGAGAAAAAGGGACACATATTAAGAAATAGTTGGAATACACATATGCTCAATAAGAAACCCTTTGGAGAAAAAAGTCTAGAATTTAGTGGCTCAAAGAAGGTGATAAAAACTCCAAATTCTTTCACAGATCCATGATTCATCGAAGACACATTAAATCACTAGGCTTGAGGATTCTAAGGGACAACCAATCATGGATCAACCAAGAATAGAGTGGGAAATGGTAATATTTCACGAGGATATGCTCATGGAACCATTCCCAAATAGATCCACGGTCATTGCCAAAATAACACAACACATCCCCTATTTGATCTCCATGAAACAAAATGATGATCTCCTTAGACCAGTGATTTTGGAGGAGGTTGATCAAACTATCAAGGACATTCCCATAGGAAAATCCCTAGGATTGGATGGATTCACCACATATTTATTTTACCATTGTTGGAATCTAGTTTGTGAGGAGGTTTGGAAGTTTATAAAACATTCCCTTAACACTCTCAGTGTGCTTCTAGTGATAAATTCCACCTTTCTCACTCTAATCTTCAAAGAAAAATGTGTCTCTCACCCAAAGTAATTTTTTCCAATTGCATTGTGAAATACAAGATTTATCACAAAAGCAATTTCCCTTTGTATCAAACCCCTTCTCTCTTTCACTATTTCTCATGAATAATCAGGTTATGTTGAAGGGAGTCAAATCATGGATAGTGTCATCCTCACCCATGAGGTTATTCACTCCTTGAAGTTGTCTGGCACTCTCGATATGATTATTAATATGGATCTATATAAAAATTTTAACAAAATAATATAGAAATATATGAGATCACTCCTCCTTGCCTTTGGTTTCAATGAAGCCTAGGTCAGTTGGATCATGACCCTCACTTCCTCAACTTTCTTCTCAATCCCAATCAATGGGGTACCATATAGACCTTTCTCTCCTTCTAGAGGAATTATCCAAGGAGACCCCCTCTACCATTTTCTATTTGTCATTATGGTGGAAGGTCTTAGCTGTTACATCAAAGATGCCATTGAGGATGGCTCTCTTGAAGGCCTTCCCTTGCATGGATTGCACCCCCCCATATCGCATAGAGAATTTTTTGATGATACCATGTTGATGGGAGCCCCATGGTTAGAGAATCATATTGTATGCTTAACATTCTCAATGACTTCAATGAATCCTCTGGAACCTCCATTAATACAGACAAATCCTAGATATTCTTCTTCAATACCCCTCACACTATTCAAGCCTACATCACTCAAATATTAGGGTTCAAAAGGATCTCCCTTCTATCCAAGCATCTAGATATACCCCTCATTGATAATGATTTTTAGAATTGTTCTTGGGATGGTATGCTTTCCTACATTGATAAATTCCTAAAGTCACGGACCTTCCTTTCTTTAAATCTAGTTGGTTGCTTAGTGATTTTAAAATTTGTTTTGTAGGTCATTATGATCTACATCTTCTCAACCTTGGTGGCCCCCAAACATGTACTAAAAATCATTAGAAATACCTAGAGGAAATTCCTGTGGAAAGGAACTAAAGAAGGGTGAAAATGGGTGCTTGTCAATTGGGGGATCTCTGCTAGCCCAAATAGGTAGGAGGATTAGGATTAATGCATCCTCACTTGCTCAACGAGGTTATGAGAGACAAAATATGGTGGGTATGGCTCAAGAAACTAAGGTATCTATGGGATCAAATGTGGAGTCATAAATATACACCATATGTGGAAGAGGCACAGATCATCAGGTGGAATGAACACAAGCATGACTCCCTAATTTTGAATGCGGCTTGGAAGAACCACTCCCTAATTTAGGATCATGCTTTTTGGGAAATTAGGGAAGGTTGGGAGGCCCTATTTTGGTAAAATTATTGGCATCAAATTCTACTCTTGAATCAATAGGTCTAGTTGCACAATCTTCAAGAAAGAATGCATCAAGAAAGACCCACATGTGTAGCGAAATACTATAAAAGAATCCCTCTTTCTCCTCATGGAGGGAATGTAATGTTGGTTTTTATTCATATGAGATATGAGATATATTCGATGTATTATTACAATAATGATTGTTCCATATATAGGGAACATAAGGTGACCATCCATGAAAGGATGTGACCCTTGAATAATCAATAACTATTTATTATTACTTATTATATATGATATTTAATAATCAATAATAATTATATTATTAATTATTATCTTTAGAGAATGTCTTCTCGATGTTGTCTAAACATCAACATTCCCTCTCAGCAAGGGAGACATTCTACAACATGCCACTCTTGTCTTTGAAGTATACAAACTTCACCCTAGACTCATGGCACTTGTCTGTCAGTCTTGGCAGACATCTCTCTCCCACCTAAACCGAGGAGAAACTCCTTCTGTGGATCTCCCTTTGAGCCAATTAACTCTCTCTAAGATTAGGCTCACTTTGGGTCCACATGTAAAAACATATAACATCTTGAGTCTTTATCATTCCTTGTCAAATCACAATGACTAGGACAAAGACCACACCAGGATCTTTCACCATAGGCACACACCTATGAGTGAATGTCAGCTTGATGCTAAATGACACGTGGAAAGCACTTCAAGCACCTCGAGTCCATATTATTCCTTGTCATGATCAAGGAAGGAATACATCTGGGCCCATTTACCACAAGTGCACCTTTGTGATAAATGTGTCCTATCTCCCTTGGTCTACAACCCAATATAGGAGAAGTTATGCCCGATGTTGAAACATCAACACTCCCTCTTAGTTATGGAGGTATCTTTCCATAGTATTACACAACTAATATCTAGAGACACACAATCTCTGCTAGTGGTACAAAACCACCATAGTAGTAAAAGTTTTGTCACACATGGCACTCCCATGTGGACTTCTAGAGGCTACTCCTCTAGGAACACTTCCAGAGGCTACTCCCTCTAATACATTGGGCTATAAGCCAAAATGCACTTATCCCTTCTCGAATAAGCGTCCTCACATATCAAATCAACTCAATTCATAGAGGAGTAGGATCTAGAGAAATTTTGTCACACATGGCACTCCATGTGGACTTCTAGAGGCTACACCCTCTAGAAACACTAGGGTCAACTCCCATAGTGTATGACATCAAGGGTCAACTCCCTTGACACATCCTCATGTGCTCTCCACATGGGATGTTGGGTTATAAGCCCAACCACACTTATTCCTTCTCGAATAAGTGTTCAACTTATCCCTTCTCGAATAAGTGTCATCACAGATCAACTCAACTCAATTCACAGAGGAGTACAATATGGAGAAAGTTTGTCACACATGGCACTCCATGTGGACTTCTAGAGGCTACACCCTCTAGAAACACTAGGGCCAACTCCCATAGTGTATGACATCAAGGTTCAACTCCCTTGACATGTCCTCATGTGCGATCCACATGGGACATTGGTTTATAAGCCCAACCACACTTATCCCTTCTCGGATAAGTGCCCCACTTATCCCTTCTCAGATAAGTGTTATCACAGATCAAATCAAATCAGTCACAGAGGAGTATGATCTGGATAATGTCTCAAGAAGCTGCAAACCTCAACACTCCCCCTCAGCGAGGGAGGCATTCTCTACCATGCCAAGTCTATCACGTAAGTACTTAAACTTCATCTTGGTTTGGTAAGAACATCAACAACCTACTCATCTGTAAGAAGGTACTGCACCAATACTTCCTTCCTATGCACCATGTCTTGTATGAAATGGTACTTGATATCAAGGTGGTTCTATTTGTCATGAAACACTAGATTATCAAATATCTTCACACAACTTTAGTTACCATAAAGAATAATGGTGGAATCTAGCACATGTTCGAATAAATTTGCAAGGAGCTTGTGAATCCACTGCTTCATAGACAGTCATACTTAATGCAATGTACTCTTCTTCTGTTGTGCTCAAAGCTACATAAGTTCATTTCTTGCTTCACTAGGAAACCATGGAAGATCCCAAAGTGAAGCAACACCTGAAGGTGTTCTTTCTGTCCACTGCGCTCCCTGACCAATCAGAGTCAATATATTCATGCCATATCATATCAATATTGGAAGTATATCTCAAACCATGTCGAATTGTTCCTCGCAAGTATCTCAACACATGTTTCACAACAATATAGTGTGTTTATCTTAGTTGACTTATAAACTGGCTAAGGGCACTCACTGCATAGCAAATATTTGGTCTGGTATTAACCAGATACATCAATTATCCAATCAGTTGTCTATACAGAGTCAGATCAATTTCGTCAAAATCAGAAGAATACACACTTAGTTTATTTAGATTCATCATCATTGGTATATCCACGGGCTTGAAGTTCAGTATCTCAAACTTCTTCAATATCTCAACTGTGTACTTCCACTGACTCGAGAAGATATCATCAGTTCTCTGCCACACCACTAGTCCCAAGAAGTAGTGAATCATGCCAAGGTCCTTCATCTCGAACTCAGAGGCCAATGCATACTTGCATTCAATAGTAAATCTCTATGTACTGATGAGGAATAAATCATCAACATAGAGGACCAAAATCAGGGACTCACCATTAACAGTCTTGTAGTATAGGCTAGAATTGACGACACTTTTGTTGAAGCCCAAAAATCATCAGGTTTCCATCAATCCTTGCATACCAAGCTTGAGGTGGTTTCTTGATTCCATACAAGGCCATTTTCAACCTGCACACATGAGACTCCTTCTCATGTATCATGAAACAATATATCTACTTGTTGTATACTTATTCCTTAATCTCTCCATTGAGAAATGTTGTCTTTACATCCATCTGATGTACTCTCCAACCCATGGATGTTACAGGGGAAATAATCATCCAGATAGAAGTGTATCGAGCAACAAGAACAAATGTATCCTCATAATCTATTCCCTCTACTTGAGAGAATCCTATAGCAACAAATCTTGTTTTGTGCTTCTCGATGCTCCCATCATTTATATACCACACATCATTCTTCATGATGGACTGATACTCCTCCATCATGGCATATCTCCATACTAGATGCCTCCTCATAACATGAAGGCTCAGAATCAATGATGTGTCTCATAGCTACATCATAGCATGAATATATCTGAGGTATGTTTCTCTCTCGAAAGGTACCACAAGGAGTTACATGTCCTTCTGCCCCCTTCAGAGTCTGACAAGCGCATGCAAGTATCTTCCGACTTACTGCAATATCTATGGAAACATTAAGTGGAGCTACAGGATCAATGGGATTAATTGGCTTAACTGTCTTGAAAGGGAATGTAATCTTGGACCTTATTTTACATATAAAGGTTTCCTCATGAAAACAATGTCTAATACATATCAAGGTTTCCTCACGGAACCAATGTCTTCTCTAGGACACATCGAGTTTCCCCCATGGAGCCAATGTCCCCCAAGATATATCAAGGTTTTCTTGTGAGACCAATGTCTTGGTTCCTTCATTTGACAATATAAAGCACATCGAGATGAAGTCCACTGATCCAGGTGGATATTGGTGGCCACCCACCTTCTCCAACTGGCCCAAAACATGTTTCTGGCAATTTTGGTAATTTACTATTTTTAGCAGTTTTTAACTTCCAGGGCCATTTTGAGGCCCTAAACGATGGTTTTTCAGAAAAAGAGGATCAACATGGATCGTAGATCGATGTTGCTCCATCCAAAAGTTGTAGTTCTCAGATAGATATTTCCAACGAGTTATCACACGCCTAAAACGGAGATCGTATGCAAAAATTACGACCCCGGGAAGTTGATGCACCAACTTACCCAAACGGGGCCCACATGACTTTTGGCGCTTCATCTCCTAGGGTTAGGTTTTTGGATGTCTAGGACTTTTGGCATTCCCGATTATTGTAAAAAGGCCTCCAGAGCCTCATTGTAACCATCTTCTTGCGAATGCGAGT
>JASDQU010309748.1:17009-34111 GCA_032191745.1 Picea mariana
AAATCAACCCTGATCTAAGATACCATGAGTAGGACTGCTTTCCCATCATCCAGGATTTTCCTACTTTCTTTCAGTTTCCCAGGGGATTGTTGCATGAGGTTTTCAGATGCATCTTCTGTACATATTTGCTTTTGTTTTTGTTGTTTGGATTTCTTTGTTTTCCAATTTTTTCTTCGCTGGTGTGTTTTGGATTTCTCCCTTATGCTTGCCAGTTTTTTCTTTTGGAAATACACCTACCTGCACACTGAGCCATTCAGACAAAGACCATGAGAAAATATCTTCGCTGAAATAACTTCTGAAAAGTTGTACGAACATCAGTGATATGTTTAAAAATGATGTTGGAAAATTTTGTTTGAAAGAAGTTCGCCGTGATTATCTTTATCTTTTTACGCTGTCCCTTTTCCATAAAGGAATGACTAAAAAGGATGTCTCCCTGTCATAGTAAGTTTTTTTAGAAATAAAACATGTCTGGTGCTGGATAAAGGACAGTATCAAAAAAAAAATCTTGATGAGGTCTAAAAATATGATAAAACATCAAGATTTTTTCAGCGTCACCCCGCTCAGCTATCTATAAAAGAAAAACAAATTAAAATATTAATAAGAGCTGTGGGAAGTGTTTGCAAACCCGCCGGGATACTGAACAGGTCTGCTGGCAGTGGGGCAATGCAAGCATGGAACCAAGACAACTTCGCCGGGGTACTGAACAGGCCTGCTGGCAGCGAAGCAATGTCGGGTAAATGAAAATCTAAAAAATTATTAGTAACCTCTTTCAAAAGTCCTTTATTCTAATCTAGAGCTTCTTGACAGGATACAGACGTCCGAGTGGGTTAAATGGCAACCCTGTCGAGGCTATGGACGCCTGCTGGCAGCAGTGGCCATGCCAACAGTATTGAATATTTTATCATAAAAATCATGACTTGTTGATCTTAAGACTGTTTTTGGTTTGCATCTTTTGAAACACTACTGAAAAAGATAGTTGAGGATGATGTTAGTACGATTTTTGGGTTGTTTTTTTTGAGTCAAAATTCTCTTTGATGTCCTAATCTGAATTCGTTTTTGACAGAGATAACTGCTTTGCCCAGCGTGTCGCCATTGTTGGCAGACAACTCTTTTTTTATTTCTCTTAAAAAACGCTGCCTACACCTATTGTCTCGTTAATGACAAATCATCGTCGCATTGTGCTTCTAGACATTTGTTTCATTTTCGCGACAATTGCAATTTGATTTTGATTTGATTTTCACAACTGAAAGTGTGAAAATACCTTTTTCATCGTTTGGACTATAGTCGTCTCTTATTGACTTCTCCTAAGGACATTCGACCATTGGTTTATCGCATGATTGCAAAGGGTTTTCAAACTTATTTCTTTTAAGCCCATTCTTACCTTCATTGTGCATATTGAATCTTTTGATTACTAAGCTTGAGAGCATCAAGATTAATTGGTTTTATTTTTGATCTTATCAAAGCTTTGATCTCATATGCTTTTATTCTTATTGTTGTAGTTTCTTGGCTCATTGATATCATGAGAGATTCTAGATTGCAATGTTTTAGGAACTTTGGAATGCAAACGTTTCATTGCATTAACGAATGCATTGGTGAGATTATAAGGTCAGTTTGAAGATTAATAACGGTTGAGGGCGCGTTGATTAAATCTTTTGAAACGATGCTTGCACATATTGTTTTATGAGTTGATATTTCATGAAGCGAGCAATAGTTTTAAACCATGTTTTGGCATTGATTAAACTTAACCTTGGTGTAAAACAACTGATTGACACAATGGATATGGTGGTGGATTAATAACTTTGGTATAACATCGATTGTGCATGCACTTACCATGTTCATTGGTCAACCAATTGATGAGTTGTTGAGCTGTGTTACAGGGGATGTTACAGCTGTGTCTACCTGTCTCCTTACCAGAAATTTAGCTATTCCTCACTCGCCACGTTCATGCACGCTAAGGTGATGGTTTCATTAGATTCGCAAATCATACAGAGGTAACTTTGGTCATTTTTGTTATATGGTTTGACATTTTCAAAGCTAGATCTGAATACCTCTTTGTTTATGCGACCTGTGAAAGTTTCTGGCGTTTTAGGGTTTTCCATCCTTACTTTTATTGTTGTTTGGAGAATGGTGCGAGATTTGAAGATTTCCTTTAATAAATCGACCTGGATATAAACCCAAAATGATCTTCAATCAGATTAAGAGGTCTTGTTTTCCCTGAATGACCTGGCGGGCATAGAGAGATTGAATTCTCATGAGCGAACCCTGCATACTTTGCTATCTGGGTGAGTTATCTTATGATCAGTATCAATCCAGTTTCAGGAGCGATTTCTCACGGGATAATGGAATATCTCCAGTGAAGCAAATGTCACGAACAGACAATGCAATCTCTCCATATTTACTGGCGATTGGAGCTTCAAAACCCGTGGCTAATATCACAAGTGTGGATACATGCACAGGGACTCCAATATCTAAGGGCGTTTTGAGTCATGAGATCAAACATGCCAGTGCAGATATTACCTTGCAAAACATTGGATCAGAAATTGCGTGGTCAGCACAGAAAGACAGTGTTTGGGGATTCTTCAGGGCAATAAAGATAAATAAACACCCCAGAAAGACCTTCAGAATCGAGTCATTCAGGCACAGGGTGGATATGGATCTCAAATATGCCAAGAAAACCTGAAGATTCTCGAACATGCAATCCACGAGACCTATGATCACAATGTCAGTGGCTTGAGTTTTGAAGAACTATACAGGAATGCCTACAATATGGTGCTTCACAAATTTGGGGAAAAGCTCTATTCTGGCCTTGTGACCACAATGACTGGCCTTTTGAGGGAAATGGAAAAGACAATTGAAGCTACTCAGGGGAGTTTGTTTTTGGAAGGATTGAATAGAAAATGGGTGGATCATAACAAAACACCTATTCATGAACTTGGATTTAATCTGTGGAGAGACCATATAGTTCGTGCTGCAAAAATTAAGGATAGGCTATTGAATACTCTTCCTAAACTGTACGTTGTAATAGGAGAAGTCATGAATCGAAGTCTAATGCATAATATTAGCAAAATACTTACAGAACTGGGGCCTTCTGTTTACCACGAAGATTTTGAGAAACCTTTTGTGGAAGAGGCGTTAAATTTCTATTTTATTGAATCTCAACAGTTTATTGAATGCTGTGATTGTAGGGACTATCTGCAGAAAGCTGAGAGAAGGCTAAATGAAGAGATAGAGAGGGTTTCACACTATCTTGATTCAAGTAAGCCTCAAGAAATATTCTCTTGCAAATATACATAAAAGCAGTGAAGATTCTCAAATGATTGAGCAGGTCCTTGCGTGGCATAAACATGAAAGCAAGTCTATTTCCCACCCTATGTCAACAGTGACAGGTGTGTCTGTAAGAAACACAAACATCAAGATGGATGAATATTTGTTGATTCAGAGTTTATTATTACAAACGAATAGAGATCACCTAAATTGGAGCAACAAAATCCTGAGATGAGCCATGGCAGTATATAATTTCTAGAGGTAACGCATGCAGTTGAGATGTTAGTTAAAAAAGGATCTCAAGGTAAAGAGATTATTCAAGAAGGGAAGGGAGGTTTAATCTTTTTCAGTATACAAGATGTTGTGCGTCTTGAGGCAAATCAATACAAGAGATTGGCTAAAGAAAAACTCGTACATGTGGACAAGATAGGACCTCAAGTAACTCTCATGAGATTCAAGCAGGAAATTACTCTGTTTCCAGAAAAATGAACAAAGAACCTACAAAGGATATTCAAGACGAATTTGCTAAGCTACCAGATGGATCATCGTTGGAATTTCATTCAAGTCACAAAAGTGAAATGAAAGAAGGACACAACGCTGTTTTAGGAGCCTTTGGAGACAGTTTCTGCGTCAAAAAGCTCTGTTTTGTGGGTCTGTTAGTTGTGCACAATTAAAGGAGCCAGTGCCAATTGTTTGCATCAAAGCTAAGCATACTGAAGCAAAGAGACACGGTGGAGAAAAGCTATCAACCTTACAACAATCACTGGAAAGCATAATGCTGAAGCTGCTTTGATTCCCCACACTAAATTCTAGATAAATTTTGTATATGAATTGCAAAGATTGATTTGATTTTTGTCTTGATTAAAATTGGATTCAATTAGGATTTGGTTTGTCCTAAATTAGCACAACAGTTTTGTTGTGATTTGAATGATTTGATTTCCTTTTAATTAGTAAATCAAATATTTGTTTTAATATATTTCTGTTAGTTTTAATTGACTAAAAACAGGTCTGTTCTTAACTTAGAACAGCTACAGGACCAGATTTTTAGCCATTTTATCAATAAAATATCTTTCTAACTTATTGATTTTTGTCTATTTCAGGTCAATTTGAATTTGCAATTGAATGAGGAGTAGTTGGAATATATCTTAAGGATTTCAGTTGCATTTTTAGTTACTTGGTTTAAGAGATTTTTGGGATTATTCCCAGATTTTGTAAAACTGTTTACTACTATTCACAAGGGTGTTTTACCTTGTGAAAAACTTATTTAAACCTATGGTTTTGTAATAATAGGAATCCTCAGTTGGGGAGAAAAAGGATATGTAACGCTGATTCAAACTGGAGCATAATTGATGCGTTGTTATAGCTTTTGCTTTTCAATACATTGACACTTTGTTCTAAGTTTTGTGTATCATTTTGGTTTCTGGTTTAGTATCACTTTGCTGTCTAAGTCGAATTCAAGTGATATAATTTCTTATCATTATGCATACCTTGTTACTTCCAATTTTGAAAGAAGATATAACAGTTTAAGGATCCAGTTTATGAACGATAGCTTTGTCTTCTTTATGAATTGAATTATCATATATGAATTTGCTGCATAGTAGGTTTCCCTCTTGTATGAATTCATAATCTGATAACTGTTATGATTTCTTTTATGTCTTGTTTGTCCTGTAACTCACTTCAGGAAGCATTATAGCTGATCCTTTGCGAGAAGCTTAAGGACTAAATGGTGTGAATTTCTTCCTCCAATCAGCTTACGAAGCCATCATACACAGGGCAGACTTGGAGTGTTTCCAGTTCAATTAGTTAGATTTAGATTACATTGTTTTATTTCAATAATATAGATTAGATTGTTCAATTTTAGTTAGCTTTCTTTTTTTTCATAAATCATAAAGTCCAAAAAGAGACCCTTGGTTGTCTCAGGGCAGCGAACACATTAGTTTCACAGGTTTTAATCAAATCTGTAATTTGTCCATATTGTATATTTGTGAATAAAGAATGATCATAGCTGATAATTAAGTAGTTGATTTGAGTTATTATAATCATAAGTTAACATATTGTACATACAAGTAGTTAGTAATTTACAGTTAGATTAGTGTAGTTAGTTTATAGTTTCCTTTATTAGTTTATTTCTTTGCCTTTGTTTTATTAGTTTCTAGTTTCCCTTTAGATTTCTTAGCTCAAATCATTTCTCTTTGGTTTCCACACGAGACATTAGGGCGGCCAACGGAGCCGTTAAACTCGTCAGGGTGGTCCATTCCAAACGTCTTGGGTTATTTAGACGACCCCAGACCGGTTCCACTCTCCAAGTTGACGGACGGTCAATTTCACCCGTCAACAAGGTGCAGGAGTACTGTTTGTAGCCCCTGAAAATGAATTTGTTATTCCTTTCTCTTATAGGCTTTAGTGGGATATAGACAACACCAATAACATATGTGAGTATGAGGCTCTAGTATTAGGGTTGGAAGTTGCTAGGAAGCTAAACATAAAGAACTTAGAAGTCTACGGAGATGCAGAGTTGATAGTGAAATAGATAAATCGACAATACCAGGCCAAACACCCAAGATTGAGATCTTACAGGAATTGTGCCTGGGATTTAATAGAAAATTTCTTCTCGTCGATAAATGTTCATTTCATCCCACGCACTTAAAACCTGCAAGCTGATTCATTAGCCAAAGCAGCCTCAACGTTTCCCCCCCCCCTACGTATTTCAAACTAAGGTACCACATAGAAGTGAGGAACAAACCTTCCATACAAAACAACATCCAACACTGGCAAGTGTTTGAGGATGACGAACAAATCAGGAAGTTCCTCGAAATGGTGGAAGACTTCACCGAAACTCACATTGAACAAGAAAACCAAAATGACCACACATGGATCATGCAAGAGGGAGAGAATCCTCAGGGGTTCCAGGAAAAGATCGCTAATCATCACATGTTGGTTTTAAAGAAAAATCAGATTCCAAAGGGACTAATCCCTCTGGAGAGATTGTTCGACCAAAATGATATGCCCTTAAAATCAACTTTGCAACCCCAACTAGAAGAGGTTGAAGACTATGACATAGGGACCAAAGAGGAGCCTAGGATAGTAAAAATATCAAAGTATCTCCCTCCTGAGATAAAAAGTAAATATGTTGATCTACTCAAGCAATATAAAGACGTTTTTGCTTGGTCGTATGAAGAGCTAAGAACCTATGACACCACTATGATATAACACAAGATACCCCTAAATCTTGGTGTCAAACATTTTAGACAAAAACTCAGACAAATCAATCCTATTTTATTGCCCATGGTCGAAAGGGAAGTCAAAAAGCTCCTAGACGCAAAAATAATCGTACCACTGAGATACTCTGACAGGGTAGCCAACCTGGTCCCGGTTAGAAAGAAAAGTGGGGAGATCAGACTGTGTGTTGATTTTAGAAATCTAAATAAGTCCGCCCTCAAAAATAATTACCCTCTACCCAAAATGGATCACATTTTAGAAAAAGTAGTTGGGGAAAATAGGATGTCGATGATCAATGGCTTTTCCAGGTACAATCAAATTGCTATCAACGAGAACGATAAAGAAAAAACAACCTTCACCACCCCTTGGGGTACATTTATGTATGACAAGATGCCTTTTGGTTTAATGAATGCAGGTGCTACTTTCCAACGTGCTATGGATATCGCTTTCATTGGCGAAAGGGACAAATTCATGGTTATCTATCTTGATGATCTGACCATTTTTTCTAAATCTGATGAAGATCATGTGATATATCTCAAGCATAAGTTTGAGAAATTCCATAGGTTTGGTTTGTCCTTAAACCCCAAAAAGTCTCACTTTGCTATGCAAGAAGGTAAACTCTTGGGCCATATTGTGTCTCGAGATGGAATTAAAATTGATCCTAAAATGGTTGAATCTATAGACACCATAAATATCCCTAGGAATGTAAAAGAGATTCAGTCATTCTTAGGAAAAATAATTTTTTTGAGGAGATTTATCCCAAACTTTGCTGAAATCGTGAAGTTGATCACATATATGCTAAAGAAGAACAACGAAGTGAAATGGACAGCAGAAGTCAAAGCATCGTTTGCACGCATCAAGAAGGTTATAATCGAGGCACCCGTACTGGCAAGCCCTGATTATCTAAAAGATTTTCTGATTTTATCGTTCGCCTTCGAACACACACTTGGCGTGGTACTCCTCCAAAAAAATGAAGAAGGTTTCGAGCAATAAATAGCCTTTTTTAGTAAAATTCTTAGAGACACTGAACTCAGATATGATATAATGGAAAAGAAAGCATATGCTATGGTGAATGCGTTAAAGGATTTCAGAACCTACGTGTTACATTCCAAGGTAATTGCATACATACCCACCAGTTCCGTAAAAGACATTTTGGTTCAGTCCAACAGTGATGGGAAAAGGGGATGGTGGCTTGCTAAAATTCAAGAATTCAACCTAGAGATAAAACCGACGAGACTAGTAAAAGGACAAGGTTTGGCTAAGCTCTTAGCTGAATCAAATTTTAGAGCCCTCAGAATAAATGGCCTACAGGGATGTGAAGAGTGTGTGGACATGAACGAGCCCGATGAACAAATAACTGCAATCAAAATCAAATTGAAGTTTGCCTCATCGGATTGGTATAAAGACATAGTTTCCTACCTGCTAACCTTGAAATGCCCGAGTGACGTATCCCCATATAAATCCAGGACACTGAATCTACATGCGGTAAAGTAATGTATATCCAAAATCCAATTGTATTGGAAAGACCCACTAGGCTTCCTATTGGTTTGTTTAGTTGAATCAGAAACATAGAAGGTCATAAACAAATTTCACGAAGGAGTGTGTGGAGGACATCACGCCTGGAGGGCAATGACTTATAAGATCCTGAGGGCAGGATATTATTGGCCTAAACTATTCTCAGATGTCAACGCCAAAGTCAAATCCTGTAACCCTTGCCAATTGTTCGTAGGCAAGCAGAAACTCCCAGCGCTACCATTGGTTCCGGTCAAAATGGAAGCCCCTTTTCAACAATGGGGACTAGACTTTATAGGTGAAATTAACCCTCATTCCAGCAATCAACATAAATGGATTCTGACTGCTACAGATTACTTCACCAAATGGGTGGAGGCTATTCCAACTAGAAAGGCAATGGATTCGGTGGTACTGGATTTCCTAGAAGAGAACATTTTGTCTAGATTCAGCTACCCTTGAAAGATAGTCACAGATAACACCCAGGAATTTAAATCTATGGCCATGGTCAGCTTTTTCCAAAAGTACAATATCATGCTTGGTCATTCCATGACATATTACCCCCAAGGAAATGGGCTAGATGAGTCTTCAAACAATAGTCTAATCGCTATAATTAAGAAAGTGTTGAGCGAAAACAAAAAATCTTGGCATGTGCATTTGATATACGCTTTGTGGAAAAATCGCATAGGTACAAAAAAATCTATCCACACTTCTCCTTTCCAAATGGTATACGGGACCAACGTAGTATTACCTATAAATCTAGCGCTTCCCATAATGAAACTTTGGAAAGATTAGAAATAAGAACCAAATCATGTCACAAGAAGAATAAACCAGCTGATTGAAGTTCAACAACACAAGGCCGAAGTGGACGAAAGGTTGCAGAAATGCTAGGACAACATGAAAGTGTTATTCGACCATAAGGCCAAGGAAAAATAATTTCTCCCCAATGATTTGGTTTTGAAATGGGATGCTAGGAAGGAAGACTTGACAAAACATGGTAAATTCAATCATATCTGGTACAGATCGTTCAAAGTCACAGCTCCTGAAGGGAAAAATTCATTTCTATTAGAGAATTTGGATGGTAAAATCCTCAACGCCCCTGTCAACGGGCATTATTTAAAGAACTATATGCAATAAATGGTTTCCAAAATTTCCACTGTATATACTTGTTTGTGTTTTCTTTTTATTTCATAATTTTTCTTTGGTAAGTCTACTTTCATCACAAATAAAATAGGTCAGTGTTTTTCTAGAAGTAGGGATACAAAATTTTCAACGCATTCAATTATTTTAAAGCCCTGATACTCTTCGTTTTGTTCCCTTACAGGATCCCGTCTTGTAGCCCAAACGAGCGAAAGGAATAAATAGACGATCATATATCAGAGAATCAATTCACCGAAAATAGGTGATAGAAATTTTTTTCTGTTATTTTAGAAGAGAACGAAATGGTAAGGCAAAGGTACGAATTCCATAGATGTCTTTATTTCAAATGAATGTCACTAAAGTGCCATGACAGTCTCATAAGTATGATGTTTTCGCTTGATATGTCATTAAAAGAACGAATTCTTACTCTGGGTCCTAAAAGTTTCACCTAGATAAAGATAAGAGGTAATTAAAATAAGCAGAGAAAGTAAAGTGTCTCCAAGAAAGGGTTCCAAGAGTCTAGTTTAATCCATGACCCCTGTATTTCAAATTCTAGACCTTTCTCCGTCGCCCTTTTTCTATCCTCGGATTTACCTTCTTAAAAACCAAACACCTTTCCAGGGTTCCCACAGAGGGAGAAGAGGTTACGTTTTAGCTTTGGAAGCTGGAAAATAGATCTTAGAAAGTAAGCTAGCCCTCATAACTCCTCAGTCTCCTGCTAAACAAAGTTATGCATACGTTGATCCTGACTCTTCTAGGTTTTTTAACAGTTTTCGAAGGATTGAGGCTTGCTCGAAGGAAGACCCCTGGAAGTAATTTTTCCCATTATCCCTGTGGGCTAAGGTGTTTTGAAAGTTAAGAGAAGGTTGGTCCCGAGTAATCAAAGCAAGTTGACAGACCTCCACTGCGAATATTACACATATATCATCCCTGGTATACCTTATACAAATTGATTGCCCCCACTTCGTGCTTTAAAAAGTAAAATATAAGATAGATGGTGAAAGGAAATTCACATTTGATTACCCCTATCTAGTCCAAGGAGATGATGAAAGGAAATTCATAAATGATTTCCCTTGTCTCAGCATTTAAATGAATAATTATGATTCGAAGTGGTGAAAGGAAATTCAGTAAAAAGGGCCAGATAACTTCACCGGGGTACTGAATAGGCTCACTGGAAGTGAAGCAATATCTGAGATATCTATAAGGCTGTCATACGTAAACTTCACTCTACTCTGGTAATCAGCCTTTTCGAAACTGGATCTGCATCCCAAGTTCAGATAGGACTCCCCGATTAAAAGCATGGAATTTACTTTGTTTGATGCAAGCTTAAATCCACAAGATCTGTTGAATTTCCTAGGACTGTTTTGATTATCTTAAAGTAGACCTGAATTCAACATCGAGAAGGAGAAAGTCATCGAAAGGGCTGCAGATGAGTTTAGAACACAATTGAATTTTGAAAATCTTTTCAGAAGTAAAGACAAAATCTCTTTTTTCCCTCTGTATTCCCTTCCTAAAACAAGTTTCACAGAAAGAAACCGATGACTCCATTTACCCAATACAGACATGTGGTCTACTGTTCTTCCCGTCCCGTAAGAAGATGGGATCCATAGTTGGAGCCTATGTTGGAGCCGCCTTTTCCAAGTGGTTGAAATGTAATTCTTAAAATCAAAAGTTGGTTTTCAGGCTATCTTTTACTTTATGATCTTTACCCACTGAAAGCCTCAATACCCCGACATGCGAGGTGGCGATGGCCGTTATAGTTCTAAATCACTGTCACTTAACTATTTAGCAAGTTTATCACTTTTATTACCTCATGCTATCGCACTTCGAGAGTTACAATTCACATGGTTTTCAAACTCCGATATGCGAAGTCACGAAACAGTTCCAAAAGTTACCCCGGTTAGTGTCAAGAGTAAATCCTTTAAACCTTGCTTTATCGTTCTTTCACGACTCAGCGATTGCTCCCTCCAAAAGCTACATCTTTGTGAATCTGATCCACGAAGTCACAATTTCCTTCTTTAGACATGGATTAACTAAAATATTGGGCAACGTCACGGGTAAAAGGCTAAATCGTGCCATCACGATTTCGGGTATTTTGGACTCCAAGACTAGGAACGAAATCATCCAAGACGACGAAGGCCGAAAAGAGGTTTCAAGGGATGAAAGTATAAAATTGAAGGGACTTAACTGAATTAATTAATGCCTTAAAGGACCTTTAACATACATAGTCTACGAATGATATTTTTGAATGTTTCCACATTTCTTTATTATCAAAAATATTTTAAAAATTTATGGCATTGATTTGAATCTTGATGAGTTAATGTTGAATCAGATCTTGTTTCACGCCTAAATATTTCCATTAAACAACTTGATTGTTCTGTCAGCAAGGACTCACGCAAAGTTGAAAGATCAAAGCAAGGGAGTTTCTTTCATTATTTCAATTTTATTTCTATTTTGCGTGCAGAGATTTTTCATCAGGATAACTTCTGTCTGTATTTATAGTTCTTACTACAAGAGATCTGAGTATAGAGTTCTCTATCATGGCTCCATGAAAAGCATCCAAGGCGGTTGGCGAGAGTTCAGGTCAGGGCTCAAATGTTGTTTCCGATACTTCACCCCGAAGTATTGATACCGTCAAAACCTGGACATACACTTCCGACATTCTTTAGTCTGAATCAGTGAATTGTTCAGATGATTCCAGCGATAGCGAGAAGGATGATTTGGTCACCAAATACAAAATAGTCATTCAAGAAGAGATGCACAAAATAGCGGCAAGGCCACGACTCCTTCCCTATTATGATATGATCATATGGGAGCTAGAACATGTGGATATCCTGACCAGGACTATTATCAACGAGCAAAAGGTGACGATTAGGGCTTTTAGACCAGAACATTTGCAGGCAATGTATCAACTGTCACCCACACCAAACTTCATGTACAAAGCCGAGTTTCTGGAAGGTTTCAAGGGGAAGGAATGTGAGAAATATGGAAGAAAATTATCTGATCTAATCAGGGATTGGGTTTTGCAGCCCATAAAATTCAGGGCGGATTGTAATGGAATTTATTCAATCTCCTCCTTAGAACTGCAATTTAGCTATATAGCAATGATGGCCTGTAGGTTGTATGGGAGGGAGGACACCACACACTTTTTTCCTCCCGTGGGTGCCTCTGGTTCATAAAGTCATTGAAGGTTTTTCTTTTTACTGGGCCAAACTGTTGTCGGACAGTCTAACCAGTCAAATTACCGAATATTGAGCACAGAGGGTGAGTGGGAAAGCAACTTCATTTTTCATGTCCACCTACATCATGGACGCTATTTCTTTCATGATGCCTTTCCCTCTAATGAGCTAGAGTTGGACTCCATCTAATTGTAAGGTAGCTAGAGAGGTAGTGGGGGGGCCCAGAGGGCCCATAGTGATAATAGTGGAGGTCATTCAATGTAAGGTGGATTAGGTCCACTATATTATTAAATAAGACCCACTATGGTAGTTAGATATAATAAATGGATAATTAGATATAATAAATGTAAGAGGACTTCTTAGAAGGTTTACTTCTAGAAGATTCCTCCTCTAGAATGTTCTTAGGTGATGGTAGAACTATATAAAGGGGTTCAAGCAATGTAATGAGACATGAAGATAAATATTGTATTTGGAGCGGTAGCTCAATAGGAGGATGCCCCCTCAAAGAGGCAAGTGAACATGAGAGGATCTCTTCCATAATAGGATCCATTGTATGGTGTTTCCCTACCTCAAGGGTTTTGGTAATAATAAAATGTGGTTTCTTCTATCTTGCTTTGTGGATCTATTGTGTATTCAATATTTGTGGTGATTATATTTGTAGATCGGTTTTGGTAATAATAAAATGTGGTTTCTTCTATCTTGCTTTGTGGATCTATTGTGTATTTAGTATTTGTGGTGATTATATTTGTAGATCTATTCTGGTTCTTAACATTATCAACAGATTCAGAAGTTCTTACTCATTACAAAATCCATTCATGAGATAAAAAAATAAAATATAATTCTTCTTCAGATCCAATCACACATGCTTTTGATGAAAAACACAACTTTGTCTCTGGTCCTAAATATGACTTCTCAATTAAGGAAACTCCAAAATTCTTTACAAATCCAAAAAATGAGGGTCTTTGCAACAACCATCAACCTTTGCTAACAGCTCGATCCTATTATTTATAACATATTATTAATTAAAAATAACTATTAAAAGTGAAGCTAAGTAAAACAAAACTCGCCACATGGCGCTCTCATCTCTCAGTCTTCTAGGAGTCATCAAATGATCTCACTTGAGTGGATGAATCTTCTCGTACTCCGACCATTTGATGAAGAGATCCTCGAATGTGTTAGCATATGAGAATATATGTTGTTCCATTGAATCTGAAAGGATATCTCTTATCTCTACTACCTGTGCCTCATACTTGACTATTCTGGCACTTAACTGCTGAAACATGGCTCGAGCTTTGATCGGGTGTTCCATGAACTGTTGCACTTGAACTGGAACCATGTTCGCCACCCTTTCTATCTCCACATCCCATGATGAGTCTTGTTAGACATGTAATTTGACTATGTCGTGCAAGTCGACAAAGTCATCGAGTGTGTTGAATTCAGGGAGGCCGATGTCTCTCATTTCCCGGTTGATATTTCTCCAGCTCTTTTCACACTTGACCTATTTCTCTTGGATTTATTGATGAGGTTCTTGAGCCAGTTTTAACCAATATTTGATCGACTTATTTATGTGATCTATGTTTCTTTCCCTTAGTACCCGAATGTCGTGCTCTTCGACATCTCAACCCTGCTGAACTGCGCTGATGTAGTCGATCCTTTCCACAGCTTGGTGTGATTTCTCATACCACCTCTCTGTATCCTTGCACATCGCCAATGCCATGAGGGTGTCTTATTGAAGCTCGGATATCCTTGCAGTGAATAAGTTCCGCTCATCCATAAATTTACTGTAGGCCTCCTAAAATTTACTTCTCAGGAACACTTCGGCCTGTGTGGTGTCCTGGTAATATTTCACCAAATGGTGTAGATGTTACAATTTCTTCAACGCACTGGCCAGATCCTCTTCATCCCTTTTTGTTCTATCCAGGGTGGCATATGTGATTTCCATCCCTACGCCGATAAGCTCGGATGTCTTGGCATGCTCTGTGTTCATCAAATTTTCCTCTTTGGTGATGGGGATGGAGCAATATAGAGTGATCCTCCTATTCTTGGTGGTTCTTTTCATGATAGATTTCCTTTTCCAGTCATAGGATATAGCACCTATATTAGAAACTTCATCCATGGGTTCAGGGATTTGTTGATCTCCCCAGGTAAGCATATTTCCCAGGCTTCCGATGCTATATATTTGTTTAAGAATGGTTTCTTGAACCTCTTCCATGTGTTTCGAAGGTCCAGCCTCTGGTTGTTTCCCGTCGAGAGGTTGAGTATTGGTTGAAATTTAAGCATAGGGAATAGGCTCGGCACTTACTTGATAATCAACTGTTGAGATGTCGATTTCCTGCTGTGTAACTTCTTCTTTTTTTCGCCCTACGTTGGCTTGTCCATCGAACTATCCATTTGGGTCTCCAGTACATCGAGTATCTCAGTGTCTAAGACACTTTCAACCTCTTGGTCATTCTGTGGAAGGCCCTAAATTTGAGCATCAAGAGTTGGGGACGATGCCTTCTTAGGCTCGTTTTCCTCTGTGATCTGCACATGAGTCATCAAGGAAACCTCTGAACTTTCCTCATCATCCTAGATTGTTATCAAGTCATGGATGGGGTTTGGTTCTGATGTTATTTCTATCTTTGGCTAAGCTGAAACGTCCCTTGGTTATTCATATTGCGGCATTGTAAATTCAGGGACATCTAACCCAATGATTTCGTCAATTTATATTAGCTCAGGGCCACTTGGAACTATCTGGATTTCATCTAGGTTGTCGATAGGGGCCCTTTTCATTCCTACTAGGTTTGGGTCGTCCTGCAACTGATAAAACACCCACTGTTCCTTTTATATCATGAGAAATCCCCTTTCTTGTGCATTCGGTGTCATAGGAAATCCCTTGTTCTGCGTTGGGGCCACCAGGGGAACCTTTGTTGCTTCTACCACTCTGATTTCTTCCCTTGATCTAAGGGCCTCTTGAGGAGACTGTTCTATAGTCGTATCCTATTCATCCAGGCTCATGGCCCTGAACCTAGTAATTTTTGTGTTGGAAATCCTTTGTACCACCTCGTCCTAGTCTTGGGAATTTTCTGTGAAGACTTTGTCTTCGAATTTGTTGTGGGCATACAACCAATAGGATGAAACTTGTGAAGCGTGTTGCAAGACTAGGCCCTTTGGATCGTGCTTGCAGAATCGGCCCATCTAAAATCTGAACTCGATTTGGATCAGCCCTTCATGTTTGGCTTGAGATGTATCTTTTACCAAGTAGAACCCTACATGGAAACCATAGGGTATGAATGCTCGCTTCTTGTCCTTGACCAGGGTGGCATTGTAGCCTTGAAAAATGGTTAGATAACATATTTCTCCTACTACAAGCCGGTTCATGACATGAGATGGTAGCAGATGTGGTGCTCTAGTGGCACCAAACACCCTAATGTAGGTGTCACGCTCGTCCAAGTACCAATGGCCTACCTTGGAAATCATTTTCTTGGCCACAACCGATAGTCTCGGGCATTCCTTCTTAAAAATAATAAAATAAATTTGTGCAATGAATTCATCGCAGCTGAGGGAGTAAGACTTTTTATACTTGTTATCCCATAGAACGCTGAAATAGACATGGACCGGGAGCTCTGTGACATGCCAGCTTAGGTTCATGCTGGTGAAGATGTTTCAGGTGCACATGACATTGAGCAAATATGAAGCCATGTAGAAAGATGACGTCTCTCTGATCCTGATTATTTCAGCATGAAATGAGAGTGGAGATATAACACAGAAATATACAGAGATATTGAAAGAGAAACAATAATATAATAGAGATATATCAGAAATATAACCATAGGCAAAGATATACAATAATACATGATTTCTATTAATGAAAGAAATGTACAGAGATTGGAAAAATACAAAGTGAAAGACTCGCTAGAATGGTGGCAGCTTATCTCTGAGAAGAGATATGATGGCTACTCGCATTTGCAAGAAGAAGATTACAATGAAGCTCTAAAGGAATTTTTACAATAAATAGGAATTCGAAAACCCCTAGACATCCAAAAACCTAACCCTAGGATATGAAGTGCCAAAAGTCATGTGGGCCCCATTTGGGTAAGTTAGTACATCAACTTCCCAGGATCGTAACTTTTGCATACGATCTTTGTTTTAGATGCATGATATCCTGTTGGAAAGGTATCATCGAGGAGATTCATTTTGGGGGCTCAATCATTCCTATGGCTATCATTGAGAAGATATATCCTGAAAAACCTTCACTTAGGCCCTCAAAATGGCCCTGGAAGTTAAAAAATACTAAAAATAGTAAATTACCAAAATTGCCAGAAAACTATTTTGAGCCAGTTGGAAAAGGTGGGTGGCCACCGATATCCACCTGGATCAATCCTCCCTCCTTAGGAAGTAATGGTCTACATTGCGTTGAGTGCCCGAGGGAGAGGGAAAAGCGTTTGTTGAATCTGCATCTTGATGAGCTGCTTGCCTTGTTGGAGAAGTTGCGCTGCTTAGCTTATTGAAGGTTGTCACAAACATTTGGCTGGAAGGGTTGGACTGCTTTAGCCAGTTTGGCTACATGAGATGCTTGTGTGCAGAAGGAATCTTTGTGATTTGTTGCAACCTTGTCAACCTTCTTCTGTTGGATAGAAGGTGCTTGGGGTGAGGTTGTAGTGGTTGCAGTGTCCTTTTGTTCCCCTTTTGAACAGATTGTAAAGAAGCTGAATTTTGCAGTATGAGATACTACCTTGCAACACTATTTAGGTGGAACAATACTTGGAACTACCTCTGGTATTATCTAGAGATGACCCCCCAAAGTAACAT
>JASDQU010309749.1:585-16590 GCA_032191745.1 Picea mariana
AGCCCACACTGGGTGAACCACGTAAATCTATGTCTCTCTTGTATTGTGTATCTTCTGTGTTTTTTTTCCACATTTGTTTTATTTTGTTGCTCTCCAGTCCTGTTTTTATAACAAAATAAAAACTAAATTTGCATAAATAAAAACACACATTTGCATAAAATAAGGAGAAACATGCTTCTACATAAAATGGAGAGGAAAACCTAATTTTGGAGCAACCCCACTAAAGTGTATGTGTGGGATCTTGCCTCACATATTATCGTCTTCTCTCTGCCCTTAGGTCATCCATAAAACCAATCCAAAATCATTAAATCAATCTAATTCAAATGCTACCTATTACCATTTACAACTCCCCGGCAATGGCGCCAAAATGTTTGTGTAAATATATGTTTAGTATATTACACTCATTTATATGTCAATATGGGATTGGTAATCAGTAGAGTTGATGCACTATATGTGCCGACAACAGGTAGTTTATCTACGTCTGATGAGTATATCATAAACAAGAGACATTCAAAACTCAAGACTCTGTTTTCACACTTCAAAGATAACACTCTCCACACATTTCAAAATTCAGAAAGAAAAAATCATAAACAAGCAGATGATCTAAATCTCTTACTCGGGTGATGGACCTGTTCATTGATGACCATGAAAGGAAAAGATGAACTTTGATTCTATCTCCTGGAGGAACTAAACTAACAACAATTAATACTTTGTGCATCCGCAACACTCCATTATCGGTGCATGTAGCGTGAGAGATGGAGGTATTGATCGTGCATCTGTTAGCAAGGTGTTACCTAATAAATTATGGAAAAGAAAGGTAAGTGTAGTGGGATGCTCCATTAAATATCATGTATGGTGAAATATGGATATCCAATTGTTTCTGCATTGCCACACTTTGCAACAAATTCTAATAGTGAAATCAAAACAAAATGATATGAAATCAAAATAACAGGTACATGAAATGAAAATCTACACTAATAATTTACAATGAGCTTACCAAGATGGATCGGTGACCCTTGTTGATGCCAACATGGAAGCTTTTATATCAGTAGATGCTAACTTATAAAAGACACACAAGATGATTGAATTCAAACTTACATTAATCTCCAACAAGTAGGTTTACAAAAAGAGTATTTTCATGAATCCCATAACAACTCCTCCTCTCATTAAGAGAGAGGACTCTCTTTTATACATGAGAGATTTGAAAAGAAGATAAGCATCTCATAATTATATATCCACTTTTCTCTCAACCAATTTCCCATTATTATAAAATATGATCTCTTCAAATCCTCACACATATCTCTCATTTATCTTGGATAAGATATGGTATCCATTCCCCATGATCTCCTCCTTGAGATAGGCTTCAATTATATCCTAAAATATTGAAATAGTGGAGGAAGTATTCAAGAAGTCTTTTTGAATTAATCCTTCACATATTCCTACACATTACAAAGCTCACACATTTTTGAGAATATATGAAAACATGTCAATTTTCTAATATTTAATCACAAATTCTCTTTCAATACTAAAATGGATAAAGTGAAAAATAATAAGGTGAAACCCAAATATATTTATGAAAATGATATCATGAAAGGTTAATGGGGTGATGAAATGTGAAGAATGACAAAGGGAAAGGTGGATGAAAATATGAAATTTCTGAGTCCCAACACCGTTGATCAAAGGAGAGTCTCAACTGTAGATCTCCTCCCTTCGTCAATTCGGCGTTCAAAATTTCGAGGGTCTAGTGGTCATCTCAAGCGAGAAGCCCCGAAGCCCAGAGTTAATCATGGTTATTGTCTATGGGAGGAGTGTGAGTCATTGATTTCAATTCGATGTTCGACAGTTTGGGAGTGTGGTGGTCGTCTAGAGTGAGAAGCCCCAAATACTGAAGCCCAGAGTTAATCCTAAAATTTGATTAAAGGAGAGTCTCAATTGTAGATCTCCTCCCTTCACCAATTTGATGTTCGATAGTTTGGGAGTGTGGTTTTCATATAGAGTGAGAAGCCTCAAATCCCAAAGCTCACAGTTAATAATATTCCTTGGTCGTGTGAGTTGTGTGAGCCGTTGATTTTAGTTTGGTGTTCGAAATTTCAGGAGTGTGGTGGTCATCTGGAGCGAGAAGCCATGAAGCCTGAAGCCTGAAGTTAATCACAATCATTGGAAGTGGGAGGAGTGTGAGCCATCGATTTCAGTTCACCAACTCAATAGTCTGGGAGATTTCCATGTGGGTGTTGTGGAAACTCCTGAAGCTCGGAGTCTCAGATTCTCATATTTGATCTCAACCATAGATAAAGTAACAAAGTGTGGATTGTTGATCCCTTAACTCTTTGGGAGTTCGCTAGTTCGACAGTTTGGGATATTTTCATGTTGGATTCATGAAAACTCCTAAAGCTTGGATTCTTGGAGTCTTGGATTTGATCTCAACCGTATACCAAGGAGAAAAGTGTGGACCGTTTATCCCTAAACTCTTTGGGAGTTCACCAATTTGATAGTCCGAGATATTTTCATGTTGGATTCATGGAAACTGTCGAAGCCCGAAGTCCCAAAGTAAATATAAACCATAGATCATGGAGGAGGGAACAAAATCCCCTCCAAATGTTATATCTGGACATAAGAGTTTGGAGAGAGGAAGGATAGGGAGAATACCTAAACCCACTAGTCAAAGTCACTTTATGACCGAATTTGTCTAGTAACCACTCTAGTATATTGGAGTGTTGAAAAGGTTAATTATCACAGAGTGACGAATTCCCAGAGCTAGGAGAAGACCTACACCTGTCAATTAAAGTCACTTTATGAACAAATTTGGTTGGTAACCACTCCGGGAGATTGGAGTGTTGAAAAGGTGAACATTCACGAAGCGCCAAAGTCCCAAAGCTTGGGCTATCACCTTATAGTTGAGTGCTTGGTTCTATATCGTGGTCACGTGAGGTCTCCACCAAAGAAAATGGGCTAGCACATGTGTTTTTTATTCTAGGTGAAAGGGGCTTAGAGTAAAGTGACCGTGGGTTTTGTTGGACTTGCATAAAGAAATAAAAAGGTCCCGTGTACATCAAGAGAGGATCCAACCTAAATCCGAGAGCTAATTCGGCTCCAGAAGAAGTTCACATGTACAAGGATTTCCCTCATAGAAAGGACAAAGTGAAGACCATGAAAAACATCCAAGAGGATAAGTACCTATATGAGCAAGGCAAGGGCAGAGAATCCACGCATAAAACTTGGGAAGAATTAATGGACAATTTTCAAATAACCATAACTTTTTTCTCAAGACTCAAAATTGAGCATGGAAGGAGGTGTTGGAAAGGTCTTCAACAGTAGAATATAACTATTCATCCAGAAAATTGATCTGAGCAGTCCATTTTTTCAGGAAATTAGAAGGAATAATTTTGATGCATTATTGAACTAGAATTGTACATAATTTCATGAATTTGTTAAATTGATTAGCCTAACAAGTTTTTTTGGCTACAAATTTTGCAGATTTAACAACAATTTGATCAAAACAAGATCAACACAAAGTACATAATCATGGAAGATAGACAAGGGACTTACATCCAGGAAAATGAGATCAAAGGGATGTATGTCAATATGGGTAATGAAGGTACAAACTCAAATGGACATGGAGAAGGAAAGGAAGAAAACATGAAGTTGGTAGAGACCATTAAAAGTTTTCAAAAGGAGGTCCAAAGTTATAAAGTTGATAATGAGAGGATTATGAAAGCCAAGGAGCAGTAGGAGGGCTTCAAAATAAATTTAATGCAGAGCTTGTCCAGAATAGAAAAGAAGATGGATAAGGAGAATAACTCAAGCAAATCAGGAAGTCACAGGTCTCATGGTGACAAGAGAAGAAAAATAAGTGTTATAAGACATCACCATCACTCCCCAAGGAATTCCCACTAGGATAACACACAGTAGTTCAAGTTCGTACCCTATCAGGAAACATAAGAGGAGGTATGGGGTGGATGAGCTACAAGGAGAAATGAACAAAATCGAGCCTCCTACATTTTATGGTGAGCACAAGAAGGATGAATATTCAAATACATGGATTCTAGGCATGAGGAAGTATTTTCAATTTCATAATTACTCTTCACACGCAGAAGGAATATTTTCCATCTATCATCTCAAGGGAAAGACATCCATGTGGTGGGACCAATTTGTGCAGGTGCTAAGAGATAATATGACAAGAAAATGAAGGATTGTTTTGAACTCAAGCTTGGGATTATGATCATAGATGAATTTGAATGAAGGTTTTTAGAACTGCTAAAGTATGTTTCTTTCATCAAGGAAGAGCTAGTTAAGATTCAGAGGTATTTGAGTGGGATGCCATCATTTATCTCTGAAAAGATACAATACGATGATCCCAAAACATTGGAGGAGACCATAAGGAGAGATAAATTCCTTTATGATCAACATAAAGGAAGGCCAACTTTCCAAAAATCTTGGGAAGACAAGAAAAAAAACAAGAAGGAACAGAGGAAAAAGGAGACTAAGCCACCATTATACAGAAATAATCCTCAGGTACATCTAGCTTCTAGAGAAACTAGAATGACTGAAATAATGGGGCAAATACCAAGGCATCCACCTATTCAATGTTGGGGTTGTGGGGGAGATCATATGTATAGAGATTTTCCTCACAGAGGTGAAAACATAAGGACTGTTCACAATGTACAACAAGTTAATACAATGGAGGACATGGGCATAAATGTACCTAGGATCTATGCAACCCTAGACAACAATCAATCTGAGTTTCAGTCACATATGATTGAAGTGGAAGGTAAGATCAACAACCAAACCATTGTTATTTTAATTGATTCAGGAGATATTCATATTTATATAGATTCTAATATGGTGGAAAGATTAAATTTTCCAAGAAGCAAGCTTGGAAAAACTTGGTTTGTCTAGCTGGCTACCAGAGCTAAAAGAAAAATTAATGAGATGGTTAAGGCATGTCTAATGTACCTAAATGGACTAAGCACCAGGGCATATTTGAACATCATACCTTTAGGTTCCTATGGCTTTATAACTGGTATGGATTGGTTGGACCAACACAATGCTATCATATACTATTATATTAAGGAATTTAATTGCTTAGATGAGAAAGGGAACCTAAGGAAGGTACAGGGAATTCCCAGGGAAGTAACCATAAAAGAAATTTCAGCATTGCAGCTGAAGAAAAGTTACACAAAAGGGTGTCAAATATTTGCAGCACATATGGAACATAAACCTAAATATAAGGTGTCAAATATTGAAGATTATTTCACTCCTAAAAGATTTTGAAGATGTATTTAAATAAATACCAGGATTACCCCCTAAAAGAGACAATGATTTCTCCATCAATCTAATGCCTAGAGCAGCTTCAGTATCTGTTAGTATCCATATACTAAATTTTCAATTTTCTCCTTGTTGTAGGAATGGGGTTATTCCCATAGCACCGAGAAGTGTTGTTCCTAAGCACCGGTATTGCATATGCCAGAAATAGTGCTGATATTTTAACTTGCCTTGTTGGATGGAGGTATAGGAATGGTGGAAGTCCTTGTTCCATACACATTTGCAGTGTTATAATGCCTTGATTCCACTTCATCGATATAAATTGGCCTTTGTACTAGTAAAATGTGTTTAAAGATGATATTAAACTTTATGATTGGTTTAGAAAAAATTTATTGGTCGGGAGCCAATCTCCAACACCTATCATCAAACACAACATGGGTTAGCCACAATACACACCACATAAATCAATCCTAGCACCCAAGCGCAAAGCCAGATGGAGGGAGCCCACAAGACTAAGTTGTGAACTATGCATCGATACAATTGTCAAACATGGAGAAAACATGTGTAATGAGAAGTGCCCAGGTGTGAGAAGCATCGCACCACAAGGGATGTCTACTGCCAATGAAAACACCAGTGCCAAAGAAAACAACAATCTCATTATTCTTGTGTAAGTTTGCAATAGAGCTATGAAGACATTCGATGTTGTGGATGCTCCATGCAATAAGAAATAGAAGAAACATGTACAATGGCTATTCATGATTGTATGCAAACCTCTTGGCAAAATTTGAGTGTTCAACAAGCATTGTGAACGGTTTTTGTTCTCATAAAAGCATTGAAATATTACACCACTCGAGAAAAACATAATCAAGGTATACCTGACAAGCAAAATTTCATATGATTGCCTAAACTCGATGAAATTCGATTCTAGCTTTGAGCGAAGGGAATCAAATTTTTTCTAAGGGAATTTAATGGTTGAAAATCATGTTCTTTGACTATCCTTATTCTATTGCATATTTCAAGTAGATTGAACTCCAAGTATTCACTCTTCTTATAGGTGACTGGTACAAGAACAACGTAACAATCCTTAGAAGAATGCTCGACATGGGAAGATCACTTGGTAATCTTGATACTGTTCTCATTAATGGTCATGGGCTACCAAATGAAGCATCAATTATAGTGGATCATGGAAAAACATACCGACTCTGGATTTAAAATGTGGGATTGTCATCGTCTTTGAACTTTAGGATTTAGGGTCACAAATTGAAGCCTGTGGAGGTGGAAGGAACTCACACCATTCAAAACATCTATGATTCTCTTGATATTCATGTTGGTCAATCCTACTCTATTTTGGTCACTACAGATCAATCACCTCAGGACTATTATAGCCATATGTCATGGTCAATGGTCTATTCACATGCCAAATGTCAATGTTGGGAGTAAAATTTACACATGCAACTTTGACAGTTCTGTCGATTTCCCAAAAGGAATAATATTGAGGCTGATTGCAGCCTACATTCAGTAGAAATGATACATGTAGGGTATCGTATCCTGATGACAGATATTCTCACCATTTGGAATGTGTCCATAGTTATTTGGATGCTCCTAGCCATCCTTATAGTGGATTTTCTAGATCGAAACACCCATATTATGTTCTGGATGATGTTCCAAGACATGTCGATCCATATTTAAGACACCCAAGGGAACATTTGGACTATGAAGACAGTGCAGGTGTCTTTCCTTTATGGAAGAGTTGCATATGGTCGGATTGATCAAACCCCTCAATTAGGTTACAGTGGTCATGGAGATAAGAAAACTTTTTGCATAGGATAAAGCACGATTCTGACAGAGGACTCGAACATGATGGGAAAACCCTCGTGGAATAGAGACACTGCCCCATCGTACCATTATCTCAGAGATAGATTTGTATTTTCGCAGATTGTGGGGTAAGACTAGTAAGGAAATAGTATTCAAGCAAAGTACCTGGTGATATTCACAGTTGGTTTCAATTTCAAATGGAAATTCTGGATGCCCTGAGGTTTTCAACAATTTTGTTGTGGCGCATAGCATCAATATGGCTACCAACAGCAGAATGTTCCAGCCTTAGAAAGAGAGAATTTGGAACAAATCATATTAAATGGGGTAGTTAGAAACAAATGGCAGAATGATCAAAGGTGGCAGAGTATCTCATAACTCATGGCAATAAAATCAATAGTTGTGATCATCAGTTCCAGATTCCCAGGGATGAAATCAACAGATAGTTTTGGGCATCTCCAACTCATCGAGATGAAGATATCAAGGAGATAGTATTCCAGCAACAGGTGGCCAACTTTCCATTTTTTAGGAAGCCTTTTGGCACTCGAGACACTTTGGGTTCTGTTTTAGCTTTTAGCTTATTTTTAGAAATATTAATTAATGTTTCTTCCTATAATTTAGAAGCAGTTTGTTAACTGTAGGTTATATATTTTATCATTTGTAAAATGATCGGAATGGGGGAAGGCCCGGGAGGGTTGAATAAAGACCAGGGAATTTTGGACTGGGATTCTCATTTTTTATTGTAAAGCAGGGACTATTTCATTTTTCACTCAATGCTACAATCCTTTTGATGAGCATATTTTCTCCTCTAATCTCATTCTTTCTTTTCTTACTTGTAAAACATGCTATCTTTGTGATGCATTGAAATCATATTGTTATGTTGATAAGGTAGTGAAGATTTCACTGTTTTCTTTCCCATTCAAAGACTTGTTATTAAGTACCTTATTCTTTGTTTCTGAATGACATTTAGGATCAAGAATCTTCCTATGTGAGTGAATAGATTGGACATTTGCATATTTCTTTCATCTTATGGTTTTATCTTCTTTATTAAATTGACTACCATTGACTAAGTAAGTGGGATCAACACTTGTTTACAATCAGAGATTGATATTCTCTTTCTTCATTTACTTTTGAAACCTCCAACCTTTTCAAAAAACCATATACATTTGTTCATAAAAACCATTGTAATAATCTGATGATGCCCTAGCTTGCCCTTAGCAGTTAAGTGCAACTTTAGGGACTAACTTCTTTTGGCTTCATTTTCGGGGATGAAGAAGCAAAGAAATCTTCCCTGGGAGAATGACAATGATCAGATCTGCTTCTTGATGGTGAGAAAGAAGAGGACATGTGCTTGACTGCAGATCTTTCACCATGTCGACTCCACTGTCTAAAGATTAATAGGCGACTCCATTTGGAATTCAAATATGGAAGCCATTTTGGCTCAAAGGTTGGCCTTTTGTGACTTTTCAGATGTAGTTGGTTTTCCAAACCCAATGCTTAGTAGAGGTGAATGGGAAGGTTCCCTTCCTACATTTAAAGGAGAAGATTGGGAGGTACCGGCTAAACATCTGCTATATTTCCATGAGTTTATTAGTGAACGCCAGATTGTGCACGGGGATGTTAAGATCAAGATTTTCAGATACTCTTTGAAGGGAGCATTCCTTGACTAGTGCAGATCTCTTCCAGCCGCCACTATCAACTCTTTGAAAGTTTTTCATGATACTTTCAATTTGTTCTATAAAGATGAATTTTCAACTAACGTCCTTTTTCCATAATGATGTCATGAATATAGTTTGTTTCGTCAAATTAATGGACATGAAAAGTATGATTGTGCTGAAAAGTATATGGTTGTAGAGGATACTTTCCATAAAGAGTCAAAGGTGTTAGATGACCTTCCTTTTGAAAGTAATTTTGTAGATACGTTTGACATCATATCAAATGTATCTGTTTTTTCTAATTTGCATAAAAATCAGGCCATGTCTTTTGAGATCTCGGATGATAAAGAGAAGATAGCATATGGAAGTAGTCATGGATCTGATCAGGAGCATCATGAAACTGATAGAGAAAAGTTCCAACAACCATTGATGCTTTCTTTTGGTTCAGTTGTTGAGCAATCGATATATGAGTTTATCGAACTTTGAAATGACGTTCATGATCAACAATCTCATGAGATCAACTATGAGGAAAAGCAACCTTTTGATTTTAAAAAACTAGGTAAGATTATACATGAATTTTATGATCCAGTTGCTATATGGATGGAGTCACTATTTTTAGTAATTCCATATATTACAAAGCTTGGCATGATGGTTTGCAGCAACAAACATGAGTTGGTTGTGGTTTCCTTGTTGCATATTTTGTTCTCTTTTCATGTATTTCGTTGTGTATATGAAGACAAGTTAAGCAATTTGTTGCTTGAATTATTTTTCTAGAAATTTATATATACCTAAAACATTTATTCTCAGCATTTAGAGTAGGGTAGCATAGATGAATAAGCTCATGGTTGAGCATTTCTAGTTTTCACAATACGTGAGGTTTGCATCTAGTATTTGTTTCAGTGTTGAAATAAAGACTCCATGCCCAGTGCATATAAGACACTATTGGGAGGGGAAGTTTGGCTTCAAATGAGGAGCAAAGTTGAAGAAGTTTGGGCAAGATTTGAATGATATTGGCTGACTCCATAACCCATGGACTAGGCACAACACAGAAAAATGTAAATGTTTGTAGAGATAAAGATTGTAGGCTTTTCAGGTTGAATGGATAGGCACAGTGGTCTACTTGTTCTTGGCGGGTCGCAGGGAGCATGTCATCCTTAGAAGGAGAAAATTTTATTATCCAGATACTAAATTTTCAATTTTCTCTTTGTTGCAGGAATGGGGTTATTCCCATAGCGCCAAGAAGTGTTGTTCCTGAGCACCAGTATTACATATGCTAGAAATAGTGTTGAGATTTTAACTTGCCTCATTGGAGGGAGGTATAGGAAGGGTGGAAGTCCTTGTTCCATACACCTTTACAATTTTATAATGCCTTGATTCCACTTCATCGAGATAAATTGGCCTTTGTACTAGTAAAATGTGTTTAAAGCCGATATTAAACTTTATGATTGGTTTAGAAAAATTTATTGGCCGAGAGCCAATCTCCAACACCTGTCATCAAACACAACATGACTTAGCCACAATACACAACACATAAATCAATCCTAGTGCCCAAGCGCAAAGCCACATGGAGGGATCCCACAAGACTAAGTCGTGCACAATGCATCGATATAGTTGTCAAACATGGAGAAAACAAGTGTAATGAAAAGTGCCCAGGTGTGAGAAGCATCGCGCCACAAGGGATGTCTACTGCCAATGAAAACACCAGTGCCAAGAGAAACAACAATCTCATTATGCTTTTTTAAGTTTGCAATAGAGATATGAAGACAATTGGTGTTGTGGATGCTCCATGCAATAAGAAATAGAAGAAACATGCACAATGGCTATGCATGATTGTATGCAAACCTCTTGGAAGAATTTGACTGTTCAACAAGCATTGTGAATGGTTTCTATTCTTAGAAAAGCATCAAAATATTACACCACTTGAGAAAAACATAAGTAGGGTATACCTAACAAGAAAAATTCCAGATGATTGCCTAAACTCAATGAAATTCGATTCTAGATTTGAGCGAAGGGAATCAAATGCTTTATGAGGGACTTTAATGGTTGAAAATTGTGTTCTTTGACTATCCTTATTCTATTGCATATGTCAAGAAGATTGAACTCCAAGTATTCACTCTGCTTATAGGTGTCTGGTACAATACCAACGTAACAATCCTTAGAAGAACGCTCGACGTGGGAAGATCACTTAGTAATCTTGATATTGTTCTCATTAACGGCCATGGGATACCAAACGAAGAATCAATTACAGTGGATCATGGAAAAACATACCGACTCTAGATTTCAAGTGGGATTGTCATCATCTTTGAACTTTAGGATTCATGGTCACAAATTTAAGCTTGTGGAGGTGGAAGGAACTCACACTGTTTAAAACATCTATGATTCTCTTGATATTCATGTTGGTCAATCCTACTCTATTATGGCCACTGCAGATCAATCACCTCAGGAATATTATAGCCATATGTCATGGTCAATGGTCTATTCACATGCCAAATGTTAGTGTTGGGAGTAAAATTTACACATGCAACTATGACAGTTCTGTCGATTTCCCAAAAGGAATAATATTGAGGCCGATTGCAGCCTGCATTCAATAGAAATGATACATGCATGGTCTTGTATCCTAATGATAGATATTCTCTCCATTTGGATCATGTCCATAGTTATTTGGATTCTCCTAGCCTTCCTTATAGTGGATTTTATGGATCAAAATGCCCATATTCTGCTCTGGATGATGTTCCAAGATATGTCGATCCAGCTTTAAGACACACGAGGGCATGTCTGGACTATTATGACAGTGAAGGTGTTGGCGCTTTCCTTTATGTAAGAGTTGCATATGGCCGACTTGATCAACCCCCTCAAGAAGGTTACAGTGGTCACAGAAGTAAGAAAACTTTGTGGATAGGAAAAAGCATGATTCTGATAGAGGACTAAAATGTGATGGGAAAACCCTCATAGAACAGAGACACTGCCCCCTGGAATCATTATCTTAGAGACAAATTTGTATTTTCGCAAATTGTGGGGTAAGCCTAGTAAGGACATAGTATTCAAGCAAAGTACCTGGTGATATTCACAGTTGGTTTCAATTTCAGATGGAAATTCTAGATGCCCTGAGGTTTTCAACAATTTTGTTGTGGCGCATAGCAACAATATGGCCACCAGCAGCAGAATGTTCTAGCCTTAGAAAGCGAGAATTTGGAACAACTCATATTAAATGGGGCAGTTAGAAACAAATGAAAAAATGATCAAAGGTGGCAAAGTATCCCATAACTCATGGAAATAAAATCAACAGTTGTGATCCTCAGTTCCAGATTCCCAGGGATGAAATCAACAAACAGTTTTGGGCATCTCCAACTCATCGAGATGCAGATATCAAGGAGACAGTATTCCAGCAACAGGTGGCCAACTTTCCAGTTTTTAGGCAGCCTTTTGTCACTCGAGACACTTTGGGTTCTGTTTTAGCTTTTAGCTTATTTTCAGAAATATTAATTAATGTTTCTTCCTAGAATTTAGAAGCAGTTTGTTAACTGTAGGTTATATATTTTATCATTTGTAAAATGACCGAAATGGGGGAAGGCCTGGGAGGATCGAATAGAGACCAAGGAATGTTGGACTGGGATTCTCTTTTATGATTGTAAAGCAGGGACTATTTCATTTTGCACTCAATGCTACAATCCTTTTGATGAGAAGATTTTCTCCTCTAATATCATTCTTCCTTTTCTTACTTGTAAAAAATGTTATCTTTGCAATGCATTGAAATCATCTTGTTATGTTGATAAAGCAGTGAAGATTTCATTGTTTTCTTTCCCATTCCAAGACTTGTTTTTAAGTACCATATTCTCTATTTTTGAATGAAATTTAGGATAAAGAATCTTCCTATGTGAGTGAATAGATTGGACATTTGCATATTTCTTTCATTTTATGGCTTTATCTGCTTTATTAAATTGAATACCATTGACTAAGTAAGTGGGATCAACACTTGTTTACAATCAAAGATTGATATTCTCTTTCTTCATTTACTGTTGAAACCTCCAACCTTTTCAAAAAACCATATACATTTATTCATAAAAAACATTGCAATAATCTGTTGATGCCCTACCTTGCCCTTAGTAGTCAAGTGCAACTTTAGGGACTAACAGTATCCATGACCCCTTACAGGATTAGTACACCAGAATTGAAGGAATTTCAAAAGCAACTTGAAGAGATTTTGAAGAAGGGGTATATATGCCCAAGTATGACACCTTGGGGTGCCCTAGTATTATTTTTGAAGAAAAAGGATTGAGCATTGAGACTTTGCATTTACTTCAGGCAGTTGAACAAGGTAACTGTGAAAAATAAGTATCCTTTTCCAAAGATCGATGACCTCTTTGATCAGTTGAAAGATGAAAAAATATACTCCAAGATTGATCTCAGGTCAGGTTAGCATCAAGTAAGAATTAAATAACAAGACATCTACAAGACTACTTTCAGAACAATGTATGGGCATTATGAGTTCACAATGGTTCCATTTGGGTTATCAAATGCACCAGCTATCTTCATGTGTTTAATGAATGGTATTTTCAGAGAATACTTAGATAAGTTTGTCATTGTATTTTTAGATGAAATTATTATATATTCTGAGTCAGAGGAAGAGCATGAAAAACACTTAAGGATGGTATTAAAATTATTAAGGGAGCATCAATTGTATGCCAAATTGAGCAAGTTCTCATTTTCTTAGAAGCAAATTCATTATTTGGGACATAATATTTCAGAGGAAGGCATAGCAGTGGATCCTGAAAATATTGAGACCATTAGAGGATGGTCAACACCAAAGAATGTGAAACAGTCCATACCATTCATGGGCCTTGCAGGATATTATAGGATATTTATTGAAGGATTCTCAAATATTGCACACACGATCACTTCCTTGCAAAAGAAGGGGGTGAATTTTCAATGGACATTGGATTGTGAAAAGAGTTTCCTACACTTGAAAATATTATTAAAAATTTCTCCAATACTAAGGATTGTTGATCCAAATGAATACTTCATTGTATGCACTGATGCATTTAAAGAAGAGCTTGGTGGAGTCCTTAGTCAAAATGGGTATGTTTTATGCTATGAATCAAGGAAGTTGAAGGAGCATGAAAGGCACTATGCTACTCATGATTTGGATTTGGCATCCATAGTGAATGCCTTGAATATGTGGTTGCACTACCTCATGGGGAAAAGGTTTGAGTTGAGGATAGACCATAATGGTATGAAATATTATTTGGACAACCAACTCTAAATTACAGGCAAAGAAGGTGGTTAGAATTTCTCAGTGAATATGACTTTGATATAAATCATATCAAAGGGAAAGAGAACAAGGTGTCTAATGTGCTTAGAACAAGGGTGCATGAGTTTCATGCTACAACCAATATCATGTACCAATCAAATTTGAAAGACGGAATCTTAGAGGCTACAAAATCAGATTTACAATACATAGAAATAATAACAAAATTACAACAAGGTATTTTGGAGCAGAAAATTGAAGACTATAAGCTTGAAAATGATGTAATTCTCATGTACAGTGGAAGAATTTATGTACCAAATTCCTAGGAATTGAAAAATATGATATTGTGAGAAATGCATAATGTACGTTATGTTGGGCACCCAGGTTATCAGAAAACTATTTCATTTTTCAAGAGCCAATATTATTGGCCATGCATGAAGAAAGAAGTTGTTGATTTTATTGCCAAATGTTTGGAGTGTCAAAAGGTCAAGGCTGAGCATAGACACCCAACTAGTTTTCTACAACCATTACCCATTCCTGAGTGGAAATAGGAAGTTGTTACAATGGATTTCATCACCAAACTTCCCATAACAAACAAGAAACATGATTATATCATGGTAGTGGTGGATATGATTACTAAAGCTGCCCATTTTATTCCAGTAAAGCTCACTCACAAGGAAACCAACATTGTTGATATTTATATGAGAGAAATTGCTCGACTACATGGTATACCCTAGACAATTGTGTCTGACAGAGATCCAAAAGTTACATCAAATTTTTGGAAAGGATTATTTAAGGGATTTGGAACAAATTTGAATTTTAGCACAACGTATTATTGAGAATTAGATGGACAAACAAAGAGGGTGAATCAAGTGATTGAGGATATGTTGAGGATGTATGTGATGGATAAAACATCAAAATGGGAAGACTACCTACACTTAGTATATTTTTCTTATAACAATGGGTACCAAACATCTCTAAAGATGATCCCATTTGAGGCACTTTATGGAAGAAGGTGTAACACACCAGTAATCTAGGACAACCCAATAGATAGAGTATTGGTTGGGCCAGAATTACTCAGGGAAATGGAAGAGAAAATGTTGAAAATAAAACATAATCTAAAGGCTGCTCAAGAGAGGCACAAAATGTATTTTGATAAGGGAAGAACTCACCGGGAATTTAAAAAGGGTTACCATGTATTCTTGAAAGTAAAAGCCAACTGAAGTTCCCTGAAGTTGGGAAATTGTTCAAAGATGGTAGCTCATTATTGTGGGTCGTTTTAAATCCTAGAGAGGATTGGGGCTATAGAATACATGCTTTCCTTTCTTGCATCAATGTCTATTCATAATGTATTATATGTATAATTGCTCAAAAATTATATACCTGATGCTAATCATGTCATTGATTGGAATGTGATTTAGATGGAGCAAGAGGATATCTTTCAAGTGCATCTGGTGTGCATATTGGACCGAAAGATCAAGTAAATCCATAATCTAGCCAGAGAGATAGTAAAGGTCCAATGGACCCAGTATGGTCTTGAAGATGCAACTTGGGAGCACAATGATGCTATGTGGGCATAATACCCGCATCGCTTTGAGGATTTTTGAAATTTTGGTTGTATATGTGTATATATTGCACCAAGGAGAATGCATAAATAAGGGGGAGGGGAATGTAATAAGCCTAGGTCGAACCCCAATTGCAAATGTAAATACAAATTTACTTAGGCTGGTGAGTCCGGATGCAGAAAGGAGAATATATTTGTAATGTAAATGTAAATGTATTCACATGCAAATATTAATGAAAAACACATCACTCTAGAATACCAACCATGTAAAATAGTATGGAGGACTAAACTCCACTATTTAGGGAAAAGGGGATAAATGTTAAGGATAAGAGAATAATCTAGGGAGATTAAGCCAAAAAGGAATATTATATTAATATTCCTTAAGGTATAAAGTATGGATAATAATTTTATCCTAAGTTCTAAGGGTAGGGACAACTAGGCCAAAGTAGCTCTCAACATGACAAGTG
>JASDQU010309749.1:30048-46147 GCA_032191745.1 Picea mariana
TCACTCACAAGGAAACCAACATTGTTGATATTTATATGAGAGAAATTGCTCGACTACATGGTATACCCTAGACAATTGTGTCTGAAAGAGATCCAAAAGTTACATCAAATTTTTGGAAAGGATTATTTAAGGGATTTGGAACAAATTTGAATTTTAGCACAGCTTATCATCGAGAATTAGATGGACAAACAAAGAGGGTGAATCAAGTGATTGAGGATATGTTGAGGATGTATGTGATGGATAAACCATCAAAATGGGAAGACTACCTACACTTAGTATATTTTTCTTATAACAATGGGTACCAAGCATCTCTAAAGATGATCCAATTTGAGGCACTTTATGGAAGAAGGTGTAACACACTAGTAAGCTAGGACAACCCAACAGATAGAATATTGGTTGGGCCAGAATTACTCAAGGAAATGGAAGAGAAAATGTTGAAAATAAAACATAATTTAAAGGCTGCTCAAGAGAGGCACAAAATATATTTTGATAAGGGAAGAACTCACAAGGAATTTAAAAAGGGTTACCATGTATTCTTGAAAGTAAAAGCCAACTGAAGTTCCCTGAAATTGGGAAATTGTTCNGTGGGTCGTTTTAAATCCTAGAGAGGATTGGGGCTATAGCATACATGCTTTCCTTTCTTGCATCAATGTCTATTCATAATGTATTATATGTATAATTGCTCAAAAATTATATACCTGATGCTAATCATGTCATTGATTGGAATGTGATTTAGATGGAGCAAGAGGATATCTTTCAAGTGCATCTGGTGTGCATATTGGACCGAAAGATCAAGTAGATCCATAATCTAGCCAAGGAGATAGTAAAGGTTCAATGGACCCGGTACGGTCTTGAAGATGCAGCTTGGGAGCACAATGATTCTATGTGGGCATAATACCTGCATCGTTTTGACGATTTTTGAAATTTTGGTTGTATATGTGTATATATTGCACCAAGGAGAATGCATAAATAAGGGGGAGGGGAATGTAATAAGCCTAGGTCGAACCCCAACTGCAAATGTAAATAAAAATGTACTTAGGCTGGTGAGTCTGGATGCAGAAAGGAGAATATATATGTAATGTAAACGTAAATGTATTCACATGCAAATATTAATGAAAAACACATCACTCTAGAAGACCAACCATGTAAAAGAGTATGGGGGACTAAATTCCACTATTTAGGGAAAGGGGGATAAATGTTAAGGATAAGAGAATAATCTAGGGAGATTAAGCCAAAAAGGAATATTATATTAATATTCCTTAAGGTATAAAGTATGGATAATAATTTTATCCTAAGTTCTAAGGATAGGGACAACTGGGCCAAAGTAGCTCTCAACATGACAAGTGTCAAGTTGGGAACATGCATACATATAGTTGGGACTTAGTTCATTTTCCCAACATTCCACAATTTTTCACTTACAAATTTTAGCTGTCCTTCATACCTTTCTGTTACTAGTAGTGTACCAGTACCTTACCTTAACAAGTACCATACCCATACCTGTACATGTACATGTACCTGGTTAACTTAAGAGTTGGACTAAAGAAACGGGTTGTCAGTCCTGTGGGATATTGAGAAGGCAGGTTTTCAGGCCCATGAGCAATCCTCTCTATGTGAGAGAATTGGTGGGAATTAATTTACTGAAGGTGTCAAACTACAGCTACAAGGCTATGAGACTTCCTATCTGGCAAGTTGTTGAAGCCCCAAAAAGGAAGTGGGGGAGTCGAAGGACTGTTGAGCAGAGAAGGGAAAAATTTTCTAGGGTGGGACAGGCATGTGGGGAATGAGGGATTGTAGGATGTTAGTTGGAGTTGGTATCTAGAAGGAGTTTTTCCTATTGTCTGAGATACATCAACCTAGTTAGGAATTCCTTTACTCGAGTGGAGTTTAGTCCCAGCTCAGGGGTGACCCACTGTTGAGAGTTTTGAGCAATGTGGCCTAAGGCTGGGAGGAACGTGGAAGGTCTGCACACAATTTGTGATATTTTTACCAAGATAAGTGTCTATTGTATGTTAAATTACATGATGCATTATTATTTATGCGTTTATTTTTATGGGTTTTCCTATGTGTGTTGCATGTGTATTTTCATTATTATTCTGTATGAATCTAGCCATTTGTAGAGTTTCTATATGTTTTAATTTTGTATACAGTTTGAAAATTTTACATGGCATAGACCAGTTGGATGTTGGGGATGCTACAGGGATTACCTCCGAAAAGAGATATTGACTTCTCTATTAATATAATACCGGGAGAAGTACATGTATCTAAGACTCCTTACAGGATGAGTACGCTAGAAATGAAAGAGTTTCATATGCAACTTGAAGATCTTCTGAAGAAAGGGTATATATGCCCAAGTGTTTCACCTTTGGGTGTGCCATTTTTGTTCTTGAAGAAGGATGGTACACTGAGACTTTGTATTGACTTCAGGTAGTTGAACAAAGTAATGATAAATAAAACTTATCTTTTTCCAAGGATAGATGACTTGTTTGATCAATTGAAAGGCGCATGAATATTTTCCAGGATAGATCTCAGATCTAGTTATCACCAAGTAAGAATAAAAGAGGAAAACATTAGTAATACCACCTTCAGAACAAGGTATGGTCATCATGATTTTACGGTGGTGCCATTTGGGTTGTCAAATGCACCCATTGTTTTCATGTGTTTGATGAATGGAGTTTTCCTGAATTACTTGGATAAGTTTGTCATTGTATTTTTGGATGACAGAATTATTTACTCAAATTCTGAGGAAGAGCATGAGCATCACTTTAGGATGGTGTTGTAGGTGTTGAGGGAGAACTAAGATTATGAAAATCCAAGCAAGTGTTCATTTTATCAATGATAGATTCATTATTTGGGTCATATTATTTCAAATAAGGAATAGGTGTGGACCCAATGAAGACAAAATCCATTTAAGAATGGCCAACACCAAGAAATATTGCAGAAGTGAGAACCTTTATGGGATTGGTAGGGTACTACAGAAGGCTTATTGAATGATTCTCACATATTACACATCCAATCACATCCTCAGAGAAGAAAGATGCACGATTCAAATGGACTCTAGATTGCACAAGAAGTTTTCATCACTTGAAAAGTTTGTTGACAAGTGCACCAATTTTGAGAATTGTTGATCCAGATGCATACTTTGTTGTCTACACGAATGCATGAACGGAAGGACTTGGTGGAGTCTCGATTCAAAATGTACATGTGGTGTTCTACGATTCAATAAAGTTGAAAGAACATGAAAGGCTCTATGATACACATGATTTAGAGTTGGAAACTATAGTGCATTCTTTGAAGATGTGTTGACATTATCTCATGGGGAAAATATTTGAATTGAGAACAAAACATTGTGGTTTGAAGTATTTTTTTGGAAAACCAAGTTTGAATGCTATTAAAAGAAGGTGGTTATAGTTTCTCAATGAGTATGACTTCGACATAAAGCATATCAAAGGAAAAGAGAAAAATATGGTTGATGTACTCAACAGAAGGATGCATGAGATGAATGTTACAACCATTATCATGTACCAAACATATTTGCGTGACAAAATTTTGGAAGTTTCCAAATGAGATACGTGTTATATGGATATAAGTGAGACCTGACAGAAAGGTATGTCACAACCAAAGTTTGAAGGTTACGAGCTAAGAGAGGATGGGATCCTCATGTATAGATGCAGAGTCTATGTGCCAAATGATCAAGATTTGAAGATCCTGATTTTTTCAGAGATGCACAAGGTTACTGATACTGGAAATCCAAGTTATCAGAAGACAATTGGCGTAGTAAAAAAACAATACTTTTGGCAAGGTATGAAAAAGGAAATCCAGATGGTCTGCTGCAAAAATTTTCCATTTCTGAGTGGAAGTGGGAAATTGTGACCATGGACTTCATAACTAAGTCACCTAGAATTGTTAATCAACATGATTATATTATGGTGGTAGTGGAAAAGTTTACTAAAGATTCCCATTTTATCCTAGTGAAGTCAGTTTATAAAGAAGCAAACATTGTTGAGATTTACATGTGCGAAGTTTCTAAGTTGGATGGTGTTCCTAAAAATAATGTGTCTGACAGAGGTTCCAAGTTCACCTCTAAATTTTGGAAAGGGATATTCAAGGGATTTGGAATAAATATGAATTTCAGCACAATATATCATCTTGAGTTAGATGGCCAAATGGAGAGAGTGAATTGGGTGATTGAAGACATGTTGAGGATGTATGTGATGGATAATCCATCGAAGTGGGAAGACTGCTTGCATTTGGTAGAGTTTTCTTTAAAAAATGGTTATCAAGAATCTTTAATATGATCATATTTGAGACACTTTATGGTAGAAAGTGAAACACGTCAGTGTGATGAGACAACCTGACAAACCATGTAGTAGTTGGGTCATATTTTATCTGGAAAATGGAGGAAAATATAGTAAATATCGGGTATAATTTAAAGGTTTCCCAAGAAAGGAACAAAATTTGCACAAATAAAAGCAGGATCCACAAAGAACTTGAAGTGGGTGATCACATGTTTCTGAAAGTGAAGGCTAGGTGCAGTTCCCTGAAATTGGGAATGTGTTATGAGTTAGTAGTGTGCTATTGCAGACCATTTGAAATCCTTGAGAGGATTGGTCATGTAGCTTATATTCTTGTATTTTTTGCGTCCTTATGCATTCATAATTTATTTTTTTCTTCATTTCTTAACAAGTATGTACCTCATGCTAATCATGTCATTGATTGGAATGTGATTCAAGTGGAGCCAGAAGGTGGATTTCAAGTGTGACTAATTTGTATATTGGATCGAAAATTCAAGCAACTCTAGAATCGATCCATGGAGTTGGTAAAGGTCCAATGGACCTGGTATGGTCCTGAAGACACAACTTGGGAACATGATGATTTTATGCGAGCAAAGTTTCCTCATATTTTTGAAAATGTTTGAGTTTTTGTATGTACATGTTTATATGATGCACTAAGGACAATGCATAAATAAGGGGGAGGGTATTGTAGTGTCCATGATCAAGAACCCTTTGTAATTGTACATATATGATGGTGAGACAATTGGTACCAAGTGTAAATTTAATGTACATTTAGGCTGGTGAGCCAAGGACACCTATTTTTGGTGTTGCGTGCATCAGATTAAGTGTAGGGAGAATTGTTACAAAGACAACATGTGCACATTTTGTGTGTTACATGCACATAGGCAAGTGTGGACATTGCAGTCTCTTGTGTTCACTTGGTTTGGTGCACGAGAATGAATGTTTATGTTTTGAGGCCAAAGAGCCTATATGATTATGAAGCTGGTGTGTCTGGATGAAGATATGCAAGTGTGCCTATCCATGTAAATATAATCATGTTTATTAATATAATATTGCATCATTGTGTGTTTATTGACTCAGATGAAAAAAAGATGGGGGGCCTACTCCACCGAAAAAAGGAAAAGGGGGTGAGACGTAAGTATTAGGGAATATTTTATAATAATTTGGGGAAAATTTTAATGTCATATATATTATTATTTTTTCCCAAGTTCCCAAGGATAGGGAACATGTCACCAAGTGGCTTAAAGTTGTTTTTGGAGGTGAAAAGTGTCAAGTGGAAGGCATGCAATATATATTGTTTTCCGTAGTTTATTTTTGGGGGAGGATGATTATTATTCATGTAATGGTCTCTCGTGAGTAGAAGGGGGTCAGAATGTATGGAAAATATGATTATTACCTTATCTACGCAGGGAAGCTTGTAGGGAGTTTTGGGGGGGTTGTATTCAGAGATATTGTCAAAATGGCAGGTTGATAGACCATGAGTAGTCTCTCTGGGTAAGAGACTAGTTGTTATGGATTGTTTTTCAGACCCATGGGATTACTCTCAAGGTGAGAATTTTGTTGAGAATTGTTTCTTGTTACATTGGGAATTAGTTGCAGAGCTCGAATACTTCATGTCTGGCCTGTTGCTGGTAACCGTGGAAAGGGAAGTGGGGAAGCCAAGGGACCGGAAAGAATGGAAAGGGAACACTACATTGGGTGTGACAGGTGCATGGGGAATGAGAGACTATGGGCTAGTTGTAACAACGAGCACTTTGGACTAAGCAATTTTGTTGTGTTTAAGACCATAGTTTGTTGCTAGGACCCCTTTTTCCTTGGTGGAGTTGAGCCCCAACTCGGTGGTGACTTTTTGCTAAAATATTATGAGAAACAACATCTATGGGTAGGAGGAACATCTAAGTCAAGTCCGTAGTTGGTGACTTTTATAAAAGATAAGTGTTCTTTATGTGCTTGCCTTTTTTATTGTGTGCATATTTTTCTATGTTTGACATGCGTTAATTCATGTATGTTGTTTCATATAAGTATTTGTTGTTATTTTGTTTAATGTTTCTTACACCTGTATGTATGGTGCTTATATCGTTTTTTGTAGTGGTGCATGAGTATGTCAGAGGATGATAGACTTCCCTGCTAAGAAAATATGGTAAGATTGGTTGTGAGTATTGCAAGAAAGGATTTAGTGGTCGGGTGCGCATGATTGTAGCCTATGTGTATCAAGAGTCTAGAAATCATGTGTTTGTGGTTTAGGAATTAGAACTCGCACATAGTAGCAACAAAAGTGGTGCATGTCGCCTAGGTGGTTGTGCACACAATTGTACTGTGTGGTCAGTATGTTGGTGTGCATAGTTGTTTGATTAATTTTTTTTGTGTAAGGTTGTATTAAAATAAATTGTTTATTTCGTTGCTATAAGTTATGTAGTATCACTCAAACTTGGGTTGAACGCATTACTTCAAGTGAAACTACACAGATTTTGTTAAAGAGAGATTTTGTGCATTGTACCTCTAGTGTAACATTGGCCAGTGGTATGTTGGGAGTGTTACAGTTTGGTTGACTTAGAGCATGTGTAAGGTGGTAATGAGACTTAGTAGGAGATTGGGTACATTACAAAAGGGTATAAAAACTTTGTCAGAAGGTTTTATGGAGTGACGTGGCCCAGCTCGGGGGTGGCTAGAGATGTTACATGTTACCACTTCTCATTTCCTCTCTGGAATGGTAAATGGCTATAGAAAACCAACTATATGTCAATTCTCATCCTTTACCTTCCGACATTTGAAACATTTAGCAATATACTTAGCCACCTCTTTCTTCATACTAGGACAAAAATATTGGCTCTTGACAACTACAATTGTTTTCTAGTAACCTGCGTGCACGTCATAATGCACATTATTCATTTCTCTCAACACCATATTTTTCAGCTTATGAGAACGAGGCACGTAAAACATGATATTGTAGATGAGGATTCCATCCTCTTTTAGCTCAAAATCTTGATTTTTTTGCTGAAAATTACATTGTTGAAATTTTTTCTTTATCTCGATATAATGTTGATATTATTTTTCAGTTTCCAAAATTTTGTATTCCAAATCCGATTTGTAAATGTTAATGGTTGTAGCATGCATCTCATTCACTCTTTTGCTCAGTGCATCAACCACCTTGCTCTCTTTTCCTTTTATATGATTTATATCAAAGTCATACTAACTAAGGAATTCTAATCCATCTACTTTGTCTGGCATTCAAAGTTGGTTTTCCAAACAAATATTTCATACCACTTTGGTATGTTATCAGTTCGAATATTTTTCCCAAGATATAGGGCCTCCACATATTTAAGGCATGAACTATGGATGCCAATTCTAAATCATGAGTGGAATAATCTCTCTCATTATCTTTTAACTTGCTTGACTCGTAGCATACCACATGCCCATTTTTTCTAACGAATCCCCCAATCCCTTGCTTGCATGCATCATTGCACACAATCAAATCCTTGTTTGGATGAACACTCCTCAAAATTGGTGAACTTGTCAATAAGTTCTTCAATTGATGAAAACTTCTTTCACAATCAGAAGTCTACTTGAACTTCACACCCTTCTTTCATAAAGAAGTGACTAGGTGTGCAATCTTTGAGAAACCTTCATTAAATATTCTATAATAAAATTCAAGCCCCATGAACGATCTCACCTCTGAGACATTAATTGGTATCGTCCATCCCGTAATGGCTCTTATCTTCTTAGGATTCACATCTATCCCTTCCTCTGAAATGGTATGGCCCAAATAATTTATCTTCCTCTGATAAAATGAGCACTTGATAAACTTTGCATACAATCGATGCTCCCTCAACATTTGTATCACCATCCTAAAATGTTGTTTATGCTATTTTTCAAAGTTAGAGTAGATAAGTATGTCATCTAGGAAGAGAATGAAAAAAGTATCCAAGTAATTTATGAAAATACCATTCATCAAACAAATGAAGACAACTGGTGCATTTGAAAACCCAAATGGCACTATTGTAAAGTTGTAATCACCATACCTTGTTCTGAATTTCATCTTGTTGATATATTCTTATTTAATTCTCACTTGATGATAGCCTAACCTGAGGTCAATCTTGAAGAATATCTTGGCATATTTCAACTGATAAAAAATAAAATCTATTATTGGCAATGGATACTTGTTCTTCATAGTCACCTTATTCAGTTACCTAAAGTCAATGCATAGCCTCAAGGTTCCATCCTTCGTTTTCTCAAATAACACTATGGAACCCCAAGGTGACACACTTGGGTGGATATACCCATTTTTCAATATATCTTCAAGTTATATTTTCAATTCCTTGAACTATGTTGTACTCATCCTATAAGGAGTCCTGGACACTAGGGATACTCTAGGAATAAAATTAATAGAGAAATCAATATCTCTCTTTGATGGAAACCCCAATATCTATTTAAATAGATCCCCAAATTTTTTTAAGATAGCAGTCTTCAATTTTTTGCATCTTATGCTTAAATGCCTCTTCCATATGAGATGCATAAATTTGGCATCCCTTTCCTGAAACTTCTTTTTAGTTGCAAGGAAAAAATTTCTTTGATAGATATTTCCCTTGGAATACCTTGAATTGTTCTCAAGTTCCCTTCTTCATCCAAGCAAGTAAATTCCATGTTATAATAGTCTAGGACAGCATGATGCCTCTCCAACCAATCCATACCAATTACACAATCGTTTGAACCCAAAGGTATGATATTAAAATCCTCCCTTGTGCTCAATACATTCATGTCAATGGGACATTCCTTAACCAACTTGTTGATTCTTCTTTTATCTCTTGTAGCTAATTGGACTAGCAAATATTTCCCAAGTTTTCTTCTTGGCAAATAAAATATTTCCACCAACTTAGGATCTATATAACTATGACTAGCTCCTGAATCAATTAAAATAACAATAGGTTGATCATTGATCTTACCTTCAAATTCAATCATGTGAGACTGAAATTCATCTTGCTTATTTTCCAGGGCTACATAGATCCTTGGCATGATTCTTTCCATGTCCTCAACTATATCATCATGTTGTACATTATGAACAATATTCACTCTTTCACCTTTATGAGGTAAATATATGTACATGTGATCTCCCTCACAACACCAACATTTAATAGCATGTTGCCTTGGACTTTTTCCCAATGCTTCCAACATTCCGGGTTCATTTTTAGTTGGCTTCCCCTAAGAATTCTTCTTGAATAATGGTGGATTTAACCATTTCTTCCTCTGATTCATATTACCCTTCTTCTTGTCTTCCCAAGCCTTTTGGAAATTTGGTCTTACTCTATGCTTATTATAGAGGCACATGGATCTCCTTATTTCTTCATCCAATGTCTTTGGATCATCATACTATATTTTTTCATTGAAAAATGAAGGTAGTCTACTCAAGAATACTTGAATCTTAACCTACTCATCTTTGATGAAATAAAAATATCTTAGCAGCTCTAAAAATATCCATTCATACTCATCCATGTTCATACTTCCAATCTTGAGTTAAAATAAATCCTTCATCTTCATGTTGTTCCTGAGATCGATTCTAAGGCTCAAATAATAATGTCAAGCATCAAAGGTTTTAAATGAAATGTTTTTATGAGTGTTTTTTTCTACCTTCGGTTTTCTGAAAAATAATCTTTAAATGAAATTAAATAAAAGACAATACATAGGTTGTATATTGTTATCTGAGTCGCAATTATAATGTCAAACGATGTAGAAATGATTTAAAAAAATATTGAAACAAATTCAAGTATCAATTACAAATAAGTATCACCTTGTTTGCAGTAGAATAAAAGTAGAAGATGCACCCTTGAAGGGAGATAAAAATGCAGTAATTTACAAATGTCACGGGTCTTGTTTTACTCATAGTAATAAAAAAGGAAAAGATGTTACTGAATGAACTTCTGATATATTATGATCACAGTATATATAGTACTAAATTGTAATCATTCACTCTTCAAGAACTACAGAAAGAAATTCAGAGAGATGGAGACATGGAGGAAAGGCATAACTCAAATTGAACGAAACTTAGAATCTTTGTATGCACTTGTATTGATATTCAAAAAAAAATTCTCTTTTGCATTCGGAAAGAAGCAGCCCCAAATAGATCTAAAATCTCTCTATTTATACAAAAATTGTCACAACTAAAAACCGTTGGACTTCCTACAATATATTCCTAAAAATAGAATACAATCTGAATGAAATAACAACATGAAAATATTGTTGAGTTTTGATTTGATGTGTTGGCACTTCATCTATCTCCTCATTTTCTCGTATTTGCACTCATTTTCCTTTGTTCTTTGAACTGGGTACACATGTCCATTAAGGCCACCACAATCATTGGCTTACTTTCTTTTCCATCTGTCCCTTCGAATGCATTTAATGGGATAAATAATTGCAGTTGAAGATATGGGGGTGGTAATTGGACAGGTAGCTCAGCGCTAGCTCGTTATGGGATGTCTAATAGTCACAGGGAAGAGTAATTGTTCATGAATATGATGACGTGGGGACAAGTGTCCAATAAGGAGGTGGGATGAGTGATGCGAGAATGTAGGTGGTAGGGATAGATGAGGTAAGTAACATGTAGAGAGAGGGGAAGTGGATGTGTTGAGGCAGGAGAGGGAGATTATCGATGGATAAAGTGGATGTTGTGTATGTTCTTTCATTTTCTCCCAGCTACACTCGTTTTTCTTTGTTCACTAAATTGGGTACACATGTCCATCAATGCTACCACGAATCTCGAAGGCTCAATCCTCTCATTCAATTCAAAGGTGAACATATTCTTCTATACTAGTGGGATATTTTCCTAGATCTTGTTTACTTCTTGGACTATGATCTGATACTGTAAACTTGGATTCACCAACAACTCATTGATTTTAAGTAAATCGATCTGGTTCATTTGTTGGATGGCAGACTGAATATTTTCCTTGTTCTTTCTAGAGCTTTGTTGGTTCATTTATATTTCAATCTGTCCCAATGACTCGGAGATATTATTTCCTTCAAATTCAATCAGTTTTTTATTTAAAAAAGACAATGCCTCAAGAAAAGCCTCTTTTGCATCTCTAGCAAGTTTCTTGCCTTCTTCCAGATTTGTTTCCCAAGATTTCAGGGCCATTTCTCCTTTTACTTGTTCAGAATGTGAGAAAGGGATAAGACCAGAGACATTATCCTTCTACTTCCATATGATAACTTCCTAAAATTTAGACCTAGCTGCACAGGCCTCTTTTTCCTTAAAATAAATACTTTTCAGAGAAATTTTTATTGCCTAATATCATTTATGAATAACATCTACGTTTTTATAGAGATCCTACTAGGAAACTTCCAGCTTCTCATTGATTTCTAATTCTTGTGTTTTTAAGGAAATAATATCTATTGTTTTGTTCTCTGTTAGGGCCAATTTGGCCTGCAGATGTTCAATAAAATTGTGCCTCTGAGTGATCAAAACTTTGTTGGTCTATGAATTCTGGTAGAGAAACTCAAGGTTATCCTGTAACTACTTCATTTGATGTTAATAACTAGACCTCATTTGTTCAATGTCTTGATTCATCCTACTTCTAACAGTCTATTCTGTACTATGTATCCCATTCTTCAATTTCTCTACCAAGAGACATTTATGTTGCAGTTGTTTTCTTAAATTGTCCATTGACCATTGATTGGAAGTGGAAAAATCCCCTAGCGAATATGCAATTTCCCTTGCAAACTTAGGATCTTCTTGGTCTTTCCCATCATACACCAATATTTTCCTTTAGGTGACTACACCATCCTTTTGGTGAGATTCTATTTTTACAATAGCCTTTTGTTTCTTGCTGAAAAGGAAACTTGAGGGAGGCATCTCTTTAGGTAAGATAGGAGTAAGGTCACCAACATGAATGAGCTCTGAGTTAGGATTTCCAAAACTGGTCTGTAAAGGGGTTAATGATGTGATAGGAGACATGATTGTTGTGGAATGTTCTTGACCTGATGTATTTGGGTTTCCAACAGGAATAGTTGGCATTAAATGAGGAACAACTTGTCCCCGATTCATGAAAGCTTCAAACCGAGCTAATACTTGTGGATCATTCAGTCCCCACGGTGATGTTTTTATTTCTTGAAATAAATTTTCTAGACTTTTTGGGACTTCTTCAACTTTGTACTTAGTGGAGCAACTTGGCTCAGATGTTGTGGGTTTAGCTTCCTATGAAGAAGGCATGGGTTTTAATTCTCCTTGCAATATATTCAGTAAACTATTTCGTTTATTCTTTTGAAAGATGAGGAAACCAACTTGTTGGTCACAAGGTAGAGTCTGGAATCTCCTTTGAACATCTTCATAAGATCTTACTCTCATGAACATCTCTTCATAAGGAGAATCCTCATGGATGTATGGATTCATGTTAAGTTGAGCCAAATTATTTTCCACTATCTTATGTGGATCATGTTTCTTGAATTCGATGTCAGCTAATTTGACATCTTCTAGGGCTGCAGCTTCAACTTTAGAATGACCAAAATATAATAATGTAAACATACCAACTTGAATGGGAAAAGTTGGCCAAACCTTTTTCTGAGATGCTTTCAATTCCTTGTTGATACCTCCTGCTATTGTTTGGTGTGCCACTTCTCTGTATACCATCCTGTCATGTAAAAACTATGGAAGGGAATGAGGAGGAACAGAACAACCAAATACTCTAATGTAGGAGAAATTCTCCTCAATGAACCAGTCTACAAGTTTTCCTAAGTTCCCCATAATATTTTTTGAAATTATGGGCAGCGGGTGGCCATAGATAGCTCTGTGAATAGGTACCACTATGAAGTGACAGATTTTGTAAAAGAAATCTTCGGCATTTTCCTCCCATAATTTGGAGTGGTAGAAATGTATTGGCTCAGAACTGGCTGGGGTCCAACTCCAGTTCATCACCGGGAATGTGGTCATGAAACAAATGGCATCCATAATATATGTTGACGTGTAAAAAGAAGCAGGTTTCCCTTTTGATTTTGATTATTGATACTCAAAAATTTCCTTGGCCAGATTATCAGATATCATTTTAGCCCAGTTGAAGGTATAACCCTCAGCTACTTCATTCATTATGGCTACTCACTCAATTGAAAAAAAATTAGGTTTATTCTTACCAAATAGACGACAGAGAATCGTGGCTATATATAACATATTTTCATCTAAGGAAAACATGGAATACATACCATGAACGTTGGCTCTGAATTTTTCCAGATGTCCCCACCAGGTATTGATTATATCATGACCATTTATATTGTATTGAGTGCATTATATTCTCTCAAAATCTATAAGAAATGTTGCATTGTAAGTATATTTAGGTGTAGAGGAAATCTTATACATTACTTGTAGATTCTCTGGTCAGAAAGAGCCAATGGCATTTTACTGGTGGCTGATGATGCTTCTGGTTTGGATGTCGACATGTTCCAAATCCCAATGTATCATATCATTGTACGGTATAATTATGGGTCGTGCAACAATCTTATGAAGTTCTAACTATGATAAAAGTTTAAGCTTGGATGAGAAGGACTCATCGTCTTCCTCAACAGAGTTGTCTAGACAGTTAATAATCTCATGCTCTAAGATATCAAAAAATTGCTTCCAAACCTTAATGGCATCTGTAACTCACAGAGTTTTGTCTTATAGAACATATGCATTTTGATTAGAATCATCACCTGATGCATCAATATTCTTTGCATCTTTTTGTGGCACCATAATCCTCAAGGAAATAGAATTAGCCTACCTGTAACAAGAGGAGTTTGTAAGCTCTACATTGAATAAAAAACTGCTAATTGCAAATGGTAAAATGATTTTGAAATTCAAAGTTCTTTATTCATAAAGTCTATCGATCTTTGTATAGATCTACTGATGAAGAATTTATTAAACACTTAATGGAATTTATTACATGGTGATTCACAATCTTTATTGAAATCATTAACCTTAATCAATCATAAATTCCATTAATAATTTGACGGTTCGACATTTGGAAGTTTTGGATGTGACGGGATGGAAATATCTCAAAGTCCGAAACTGTGGAGTGATTAATTAATACTTAATAGTGATTAACCTAAGTTATTAAATGTTTTATTAACCCTTTAAAACAATTTTTACTTTTTGTAATTACTTTGGCGCTTTGATACTTCGGTGGTTTGTGAACTCGACCTTCGTTAAAAATCCCGAAGGAAAATCCACTGGAGTGATGTGGTAGAGATGATGTCATTCTTGATGACGTGTTAAGAAAAGAGAGGTGTTGCGTGTCACTTGAAAACGTGTGAAACATCTGACGTAAATGTCAAAAATAAGTTCCACGTGTCAACTCGAGAAAATATTCAAAATACATGTGTCCCATGACACGTCTGTAAGTCCTTTAGGAATTATCATGAATGACTATCTTCGGGACTTCATAGTTTCAGGGTTTTTGTTTTTTAGATTTGTTGGAATACCTAAAGCGCGAAGCTCCGAAGCGATCGTTAAAGATTTTCTTCTAAAAGTTAGGCAACTTCTAATATTCAGATATCATTAGGAACATTCGATCAAATTAAAGTAACTCATCGACAATAGATATTGTAAGCGCATTATTGATAAACAACAACCATTCGATTTATTTTAAAATTAAAATGCAATTCTCTAAGTTTTTTTTCTTTTTGGGTGAAAATTTTATTTCTAAGAGGCAAAATCTAAAGTTCACAAGCTCAAAATTATGTGTATTCTAACATAGGCTCCATATGGGATTATGGATCCCTATGACGCGAGTAAAAACAGTATACCAAGTGCCTTTATCAGGTAAATGGAGTTATTATTGCTTTTTGAAAAATATTTTCCAATTTTAATTAAGAATTAATCATACATAGAAAAATGAAATTATCCAAGTCCAAAAATCTTCAAAACATACTTAATGATTGATCTCAAGTTAGGCTATTTAAAATTTCCTTTTCCTAAAATTAATTTTGGAATTGTTTAAGATAATCAAAATCATTTTAACTAAAATATCAAGCTTCGACCGACTTTGTTCGCTTCAAGGTTAAGCAAATGTAACATATTTATTTAGGGAACCCTTAGTTGGTTTAGTATGTAACAAATCATCTGAAAGAGATATATATATATGTCATACTATGTCATATGTATGTATGTATGTATGAAAGCCTTACAGATATCATAGATATTGATTCACTGTCAGTGAGCCTGTTCATCACCCCGGTGAAGTTATCTACTTCTCCCATTGAATTTTCTTCCACCACTTCAATTAACGAAATTCCTTTTCGCTGAGATGAGGGAAATCAATATGAATTTCCTTTCATCATATCTTTTGGACAAGATGGGGGAAATCAAATTATGAATTTACTTTCACCATATGTTTGATATTTTAATATTTTGAAGTGAGGGAAATCAATTTGTATGTAACATACAAGGGATAATATTTGTTTAAAATCTTTAGACTGAAAAGAAGGTCTATCAACAATTTTTAGAATACTCGAAAACTATCTTTCTTCCAATTTTCAATACACCTTCACCTATAGGAGAAATTTTTGGGAAATTCTAATTTTTTCAAGGGTCAACCTTGAACAAATTAGTCAGTTTAAAGTCTAATAGGAGAGCTAAAATTAGCAGGATTAGCCTAGACATACTTTTTCAATTAAAATAAAAGGAACATAAATATTTTCACCTAATCTTGTTTTGAAAATATGTTTTTAAGTTTTGAGAGTCAAGGTAAGTTTATTTATTTTCTATGAAGACTAAAAGGAAGAGAAAGGAAAAAGAAAATACTAAATGGATAAAAATCTAGGGATAGGTAAAAATAATTGTTGTGCATGTTTCG
>JASDQU010309750.1:23579-37817 GCA_032191745.1 Picea mariana
CGTAGATCCACCTATAGTAAATTGTGTTGTAGGAAGAGAAGTGAGAGAACTTTGCGCAAGGTTGGTAGCGATGGAAGCAATGCAAAGGATAACATCTGTCGTTGGAGACGTTAGTGATGCAGAGAGTGAAGAAATAGAAGTTGAAGAAGCTATAGGGGAAGATACAGGTGACAAACGCTTCTTGAAAGTTGTTATGAAGTTGGGAGCCAGAGCAAAGATAGATGTCCCAATGTATTAAGGTAATTTGGATGTCGAGGAGATACTGGACTGAATAAGGTCCATGGACAAGTATTTCGACTATGAAGATGTTGATGGAGGAAAGAAGGTGAGACATGTTGTCACTAGATTAAAGGGACATGCAACACTGTGGTGGGACGAACTACAGGCAGAGAGGAGGAGGAAAGGAAAACAGAAGATAAAGAATTGGGATAGAATGGTGGCCAAGTTGAAGGAAAAATTCATACCTAAGGATTACTAGATAAATATGTTCAGGAAGTTGCAGAACCTCAGACAGAGGAGTATGACAGTGAAAGAGTACACAGAAGAATTTTATAGGCTGAATATTCATATTGGGAAAAGGGAGAAGAATGATGAAAAAGTTGCCAAGTATATAAATGGCTTGAGATATGAAATCTAGGATGAGATTAGTATGATGACCATAAGGACAGTGGAAGATGCTTATCAGATTGCATTGAAGGTAGAAGAAAAGTTGGCCAGGAACCAGAGTCAGGGAAACAGAAGGAGAGGCTTAAATAGAGATAAGGAGATTGTCTATGATAAGGCATTGAAAATTAAGGATGAGAATGAGAAATCACATGGTCACTTTGAAAGAGGGAGGAAGTTCTCAAAGAAGGTAGTTTGGTGGGAGAAATTATTTTCCTCGAGGAAGAGGAAGAGGTAGAGGAGGTGGAGTTAAATGTTATTCCTATGGAAGGACATGACACATGTCTTGGGAATGCCCCGAGAGGAAGAAAGAAGCAGGAGGAAAAGCACACATTTCTGAATCTTAGAAGAATGTGGAAGCAGAAGCAGCAGAAGGAGGACAGAACCTTATGATGAGGAAAGTTCTTGTAAAGCCAGAGAAAGAAATAGAGGATTCAGTTCAGCGAACGAGGTTATTCGGGACTGCTTGTAAAACAAAGGACAAAGTTTGCAAGATGATTATAGACAGTGGGAGTACTGATAATTTAGTATCTACAGAAATGGTGGAGAAGCTRGAGCTGGAGACAACTGCACACCCAAGCCCATATAAAGTATCGYGGTTGCAGAAARGACATCAAGTAATGGTAAGTCAACAATGTAAGGTTRAATTCAAAATAGGAGGTTATAAAKATGAGATTATGTGTGATGTAATTCCCATGGATGTTTGTCATATTTTGTTGGGGAGACCGTGGCAGTTTGATAGGAATGCCATTCATGATGGGAGTAAAAATACTTATACTCTRGAAAAAAATGGTAGAACCTACATGTTAYTGCCAATAGAAGAGAACAAAGAAAAGGAAGAAGCCAGCACAAGAATACTTCTCATGAGTGGTAAGGAACTCTTGAAGGAAATAAAGAAAGATCAAGGAATGCAATTTGTTGTAGTGAGGAAGCCGAGAGTTATCCTTACCAATACTTCCATGAATGATTTACTTGAATAAATCCAAGAATTGTTAGAGAATTTTGCTGACATAGTAGTGGATGAGTTGCCTCACTCATTACCACCCATTAGGATTATCTGCCACCATATCGACTTGATTCCAAGAGCCAATTTACCAAACAAAGCAGCGTATAGATTGAAACCTCGAGAGAATGAAGAGGTTAAGAATCAAGTTTAGGAGTTTTTGGATAAAAGTTTAGTTACGGAAAGTCTAAGCCCATGTGTAGTGCCAACTGTATTAAGTCCAAAGAAGGATGGAGGATGGAGAATGTGTATAGATTCCAAATCCATCAATAAGATTACCATCAAGTATAGGTTCCCTTTACCCATGATGGATGATTTGATGGATTGTTTGAGTGGAGCAAGCTATTTTTCAAAAATAGGATTGAAGAGTGGATATCATCAGATAAGAATGAGAGAGGGAGATGAATGGAAGACAACATTCAAGACAAATGAAGGTTTGTTTGAATGGCTAGTCATGCCATTTGGATTGACAAATGATCCAAGTACATATATGAGGTTGATGAATGAGGTATTGAAAGACTTCATAGGTAAATTTGTCATTGTATATCTGGATGATATATTAGTTTTCAGCAAAACGGAGGAAGAACATTTAAAGCACTTGACATTAGTGATGAGGAGATTGCAGCAAGAAAAGTTGCTAATAAACTTGAAGAAAAGTTCTTTTCTGAAGACATAACTCATATATTTGGGTTTTTTTTATTTCTTCAAATGAATTGAAGATGGATCCAGAGAAGGTGAGAGAAATCAAAGAATGTACATCACCAAGGAGCATATTTGAGGTGAGAAGTTTCCATGGGTTAACAAGTTTTTATAGAAATTTTATCATAAATTTTAGTGGTATATGTGCACCCATAATGGACACTGTGAAAAAGAAACATAAGTCTTTTAATTGGACAGAGGAGGTTGAGAAAAGCTTCAGAGTGTTGAAGAATAAGATAACAGAACAACCAATTATGGTTTCACCAGATTTTGGAAAAACATTTCAGGTGAGGTGTGATGCAAGTGGAATAGCCATTGGAGTAGTTTTGAGTCAAGATAATAGGTTAGTTGCTTATTTTAGTGAAAATTTGAATGACGCAAAGGAGAAATATTCTACGTATGACAAGGAGTTTTATGCAGTGATTCAAGCTTTGAAGAAATGGAGACATTATTTAATTCCAAAAGAGTGTGTCTTGTATAGTGATAATCATTGTTTGCAATTTATTACTAGGCAAGAGAAGTTGAATCAGAGGCATGCTAAGTAGGTAGAATTCATGCAGAATTTTACTTTTGTCATTAAACATATTTCTGGAAGTGCTAATAAAGTTGCAGATGCTTTGAGCAGGAGGAGTTTGGTTATACAGGAATTTCAAGTGAAGACCTTAGGGTTTGAGCACCTTAAGGAAATGTATCAGGAAGATGTAGATTTTAAGGAGGCTTATGAAGCATATGAAAAATCCTTTGTTGAGGGATAACAGTTTATGGGCAGATTATTTAATCTAGGATGGGTTTTTGTTTAAAGGAAGCCAATTGTGCATACCAAGATGCTCATTGAGAGATAATTTATTGAAAGAAAAACATAGTGGAGGCCTAGACAGACATTTTGTTCATGACAAAACATTTGCACAGCTGAATAGTTTGTATTATTGGCCAAGTATGAGGGCAGATGTGAAGAAATGTGTAGACCGATGTAAGATTTGTCAACATGCAAAAGGGAAGAGACAAAATACTGGTTTGTATCAGCCATTGCCTGTTCCAGAAAGGCCTTGGGATGCAATTAGTATGGATTTTGTATTGGGATTACCTAGAACCCAGAAGGGGAGTGATTCCATATTCATTGTGGTCGATAGATTCTCTAAGATGGCACATTTCATACCATTCCAGAAAACAAATGATGCTACACACATAGCCAATTTGTTTTTCAGAGAAGTTGTGAGATTACATGGATTGCCCAGAAGTATAGTCTCAGACAGGGACACTAAGTTTGTAGGACACTTTTGGAGGACTCTATGGAAGAGGCTGGGAACTAATTTACCTTTTAGTTCAACATATCACCCTCAGATAGACGGACATACTGAAGTGGCAAACAGGAGTCTAGGAAATTTGTTAAGAATTTCAGTCACTGAACAAGGTCGTCAATGGGATCAGATTCTAGCACAGGGAGAATTTGCATTTAACAATTCAGTTAACATGAGCACTGGAAAAAGTCCATTTGAGATAGTATATGGAAGAGAGCCAAGAGGGGTTGTAGAATTGAGAGAATTGAATCAAGATGAATTCAGGAGCACTGAAGCAGAAGATTTTTCTACAGAAATGCAAAGACTTCATGATCAAGTTAGGAGGCAGATACAGGATAGTAATCGAAAGTATAAGGATAGAGTTGATCAGAAAAGAAGGGGAGATGAAGTTTTATCTCATCTGAGAAAGGAAAGGTTTCCAAGAGGAATATATAATAAGTTAAAGATGAAGAAGATATGACCATCCGAGATCCTTAGAAAATTTACAGCAAATGCTTATGAGATAGAGTTGTCGGAGAATGTTGGAATATCATCGATATTCAACGTTGCATATTTGTATCCTTATAACAGAGATGACGCAGGAGAATTAGATGATCAGGAAGAGATTTATTGGGAAGAACAGATGCCCACAGTAAAAAAACCTCAGGTGGAGAAAATTTTGGAACGGAGATTTGGAAGGAAAACCAGAAGAAAGATGCACCTTGAATATTTAGTGAAGTGGAAGGATCACCCAGTGGAAGATTCAAGTTGGGTAACTGAGCCTGATATTTTGAAGTATGGAAAAAAAGTGCAAGAGCTCATAGACAGGAGTCCATGAATATTTTGTCCAGAGGAGTATGATGTAGGAGTATCGCTATCAAATCAAGAAGAGCGGAGGTGGAAGCGAACTCGACACTTCATGCATTGATAGAACCAAACCGACTCTTAACCATGTTGGTAGCGGTGTGGACATTTTTTGAATTTCTCGTTAATTAATTAGTTGTATGTAAAGTTGACCCACCGTTTGAAATGACGGAGCAATTGTAAATCCTTACACAACTATAAAATATTACAGGTGTAGGATATTTGCCATGATTAGTCATTAGGTTGCATTTAATTAAGTTGAGTAGGTAACCGCTAGAGTAGAAGGTGATAGAACATAGATAGAAGGAAGAAGAGCGAGGAAGATCTGGGTCCTTCGATAAGTTTTCTAATTGTAATGAATGTAAGAGATAGAGGTGTAATCATGTTTTTTCTAGAATGAACAGAACAGAGGAAGTTGATCCAATTGTACATTGTTGATATTGTTTACAAGTTTATCGTTGTTATGAATTTGTGGATGTATGATGTTCATGGTGAATGGATGAATTTATGAAGATTTGAATAAGTTTCAATTGTTTCTCTTATGTAAGTTATGCAAGGAGTGCATATTGAACGCAAGGAGTGTGTGTGAGAGAATCTTGTTCGACTTGAAGCTCATAAGAGATACCATGGAACTTTTGTATGCAGAGTGTGCATATTAAGCACAAGGAGTGTGTAGGCGAAGTCTTTGACTTGGAGAAATAACTCGGGTTTTTCTCGCAAGAAAGTGTAGAGGTCAGTTGCAAGGAGTGCACAGGACCAGAAATCGACTACGTGTCGAAGAAATATTTCAGAAGAAGAATTTGCGAAGGTTGGGAAAGGTGAAGGGTGAAGATCTATCCAAGAGGAGACGAAATATTTCAGACCATTGGATTTAGGAAATTTACACGAACTTTAAACTTTGTGTATACATAGGAGGAGAGATCATTGAAGACCCGAAGGGGATCTAAACCATCTAATCCAGAAGGATATGTGGCGATAGATTATCAACTCTGGAGAAATCACTTCGAGATTTTTCAAATTAAGACTTGAAACTCTCGAAGCCTGGAGAGTCGAAGGGCCAAAATAAACGTTGACCGTTGGATAGTCTAAAGTAAATTATAGTCATCCGATTCAGAAGGACACGCGGTAAGAATCCATGCATTTCAGAGGAAAGTAAAGGTTGAAAGTCGAAACTCTCGAAGTCTGAACCACAAAATAAATCACGGTCGTTGATTTAAAAAGGTTAAATATGATCCGTAGATTTGGAAAGGACAGATCTAAGCCATCCATTCAGAAGCACCGTCGAGATTGTGAGATTCAAGGTTACGAAGGATTGCAGGATGGAAAGTGCTCGGATGTTAAAAATTTGATAGTGGGCCGCAATTGAAACTACGGTATTGAAAAAAGGATGTGTGGCGTTTGGTGGTGAATTGCGGGGAGAAAAGTGGATTGATCCCAAACCACTTTCGACCGCGCCCGAAATTATGTGTGGACGTAACCCGAGGTCATATGAGGGAAGGATCTAACGGAGGAGGAGCTAGTGCCCAAACACTAATCGCCCGGTATTGTGAAGGGAGAGATCGTGAGTGTCATAGAACTTGCACCGAAAGACTGAAGAGACTTGCGGTTATTTACAAGCGAGACCATTAAGGTTTCAGAGAGTTAAATCAGCTTCGATAATTGAAGATCCTTGACCGGGAGGTCACGCAGCCCAAGGAAAAGGGGGGTTGGCATCATTGTTTCCTTCACTTTTGCTTCTTCTTTCCTTTTACGCTCAAATTCTTCTTCTTCTTCTTCTTCTTCTTTGTTTCTCTTTATTTCTTTGTTGTTTAGTCATAGCCTTGGTTGTTGTTGCTTCTTTTGCTGATATTTTTTGTTGTTGAAGCTTAACCTCCTCTTCCTTTCTCTTCTTCTATTCTTCAATTTCAATAGCTTCTATTGCTTTTCTTTTCCTCTCTTCTTTAGCTATTGCAGTTGTAGTTTCCCCGATTGTTGTTGTTGCTACTTTTTCCTTGGTTGTTGTTGTTGTTGCTTTGGTTTCTTCCTCCTCTTGTATTTTCTTTTGAGCCTCTCTAGCTCTTTTCTCATCTTCCACCTTGCCTAGTGGGTTGCCTCTTCCTTTGAAGATCACATCATGATAAGTTATGGCTCGGCAGTAAATCTATTTTTATTCCCAGATGTCAGTCATGTAACTCCACATATATTTGTAGTTATTACAGTGGGTGTTGACGATGTTTTGAGGATCGTGCCTCCAGAATCTCTCTTCGTCGAAGTGGAAAGATGCTAGTGTGTTTACTTATTCATGTGCATCCTTGACATCTTTAAACGAGTATGACCCAACCCAAAGTAGGAGAGGAGGAAAGATAAAATTCTTATCTCTCTATAGTGTTGATCCCACCCTGTGTATCACTGTCTAATAAGCAATTTCTCGTTGCACTAATCTATTTAGGAAAAAATTTGGGAGCATGTGGGGAGCTTTAGTAGCCCCATATACTATGATATATGTACTATATTCAAGGATGTACCAATCGCTTACCCTATGTACAATGGCTCAAGCTTTATCCATCATGCAGGGTGCAGTCAAACAAAATATGAGATGATATAGGGGAATCAAGAAATTATCACAGATCTTCTGATATTTTAAGCGATATTTGTGCTCCCATAGCACTTTTCAATAGATGTGAATTTGAGGGTCGCCAGGTTGCCATGTCCATCTCATCTGAGGATAAGCATGAACAACGCACATCATATCAAGGAGATACGATGACATGTGGAAGCTTGGAAACTTTCCTGGAGATGTGTGGTTTGTTGTTGCAAGTGCTTCCTCCAAGGTAGAGGATAATATATCAACCCAATTGAATGTTGAACCAGAGGTTGTGATATAATACACGAAATTTACCCATGGCATCTTGAATTTCTTGGCATCATGCTCCCCATAAAGCTTGCATAGAATTGCTACTATATACTGGTATGGTAGCTTGAACAAATTTGTAGGCTATTCATTGGATGGCCTGGTCTTGAACAACTTGTCTTTCTTGTACCATCTCTTCATAAGATCTCCAGGGCTATGAGGGAAATTATTTATTAGGTTCTTGTTGAATTCCTTTTCTCCTTTGTCTAGATGATAGCAGGAGACAATCACTTAATCTTGGAAGGAGGTAATTGGGTGGCCTTTGGCGTTCAATATATACATGTTATCCAGGTTGACATGTTTTATGATCCAAAAAATGGATTCAATGCAAGGAAATATTGTTACATGGGTTTCGACCTTGTATAATTTGGACCTTTTGGTGTTCTTGTATGTGTCAAAATCAGGATCTTCTTCAGGTAGTTGCAGGAACGCTTGATTATTGAACATGTGACACACTTCACCCCATTTAAGAGAGGTTTCCCTATCAATGAAACCTTTGGTATCATCGTAGACAGGTCCGAGAATACCGATATCTTCCTCTTCTAAATATTTACTTGTGGAGGCCTCCTCAAGGGGAGTCTTGTTTGAACTTTGTGATCCTTTTCTAGGTGGAGTCGTGGTCGAATATGCAACACAAAATCATGATAATATCCCAAAAAACATTTTTGTTGTCAGTATTGAGAGAATGAGTGTGAAAACAACAATTCTAGCATTTATTAACTCTAGATGAAAGTGATTTGAGAGATGGGAGGCCTTGGTTGCGGATCTAAGCACCAAAAAATGGCTTTTGAAGAAATCGGTGAAGAAGAGATTTCCTTGCCAATACAGGCTATATCAACGAGGAAATGTCATTCCCAATGATACACTATGAGAAGCATTTCGAATGAGTCCCATGATCAAAGCTATTCGAGCACTAGTTAAAACCATGTTTCTTCAACTTGTTCCAAAAACAAAATCCAGCCCACTGGCTCTCTTGCCAAGGTCAAAATAGGGGTTGTGAAAGGAATGGGAAGAGTACTTCTCATGTAATGAAGGCTGGGCCTTGGGATTTTTAAATTTCAAAATTGGAGCGAGAGAAAGGGGAAAACAAGTGGGGATACATAGTAGAAGGCCAACTTCCATTGCAGATGTGAGTGGCCATGGTGATTCAAGAGACGAATGATAGATCTGGTCGTATGGAGAGGAGATGTGGTAGCACGGTTACCTCTCTCTTGCCCTCTCCATTGTTCAAACTTTACATGGCCAAATTCTCTTTTAAAAAGAGAGACTTAAGGGAGAAGCAAATAAAAGGATGGCTCGATGGGGAAACAAACCCTAGAGTACCCCTCTCATTCTACATAATAAAGAAAGGTAAATCAAGAAAATACAAAGCGTGACAGGCAAATAGGTTTTGGGTCCTTACCGATGGTGAGATTGTATGGTGGTCAAAGCTAAAAAATCATTGAGCAAGGGCCTTTTTTCCTTGACATTGATAAGTGAAAGTGTAAGCTTGTATGCGAGTCTTATTAGCTTTTGATTTGGCAAAAAATAATGCAAAGAGGGGGGCAAAATGATTTTATCTAGCTTTTATGGGTGCCTTTTGGCGCAATAAACAGTCCCTTTGGTGGTGATGGGACTGCTCGCATGTGAGAAGGGTGTGGGACACATATATGCATATCGATGAAGAGGAACATTTTTCATGTCGATGTGTATCATCGCAGAGAGGGAGATTGAGTGTTGATATATCGATGAGTGACCATTGTTAAGGCTCTGTTATATCGATGCTAAGATGAAGATTGAATTCCAGTACATCAACGTCGGAAGGAAGATGGAGTTGCATTGTATCCACACCTGAAGAAGGATTAGGCTCCGGTATGTCAATCCTGAAAGAAAGATGGAGCTTCGATGTATTGGTGTCGGAGGAAAGATTGTGTTCTGATGTGTCTAAAGGAAGGCAAATAAATTAAAAATGACTAAGTGATGGAACCCTTTACCGTGTCGGGGAAGATGAGATGATTCCGCCAACACTGGGTGTATCAACGTTGAAAGGATGATGTCCTCCACTGTATCGGCAAGAAAGAGATTTCTTTTATTGACACTCGACGTATCGGCAGTTCAAAGGGATGATGAATTTCCTAACAAAAAGAAAGTAAAAGGATTTCAATCTTGCACAAAGAGATTCTAAGTTCCTTCTAGATGATAAAGGGCTTGAAAAAGTAGAAGGAGGGTCCCCTATTTCTTGACTAAAAGCCATGGCTTTATAAGTGAAGTTAAGAAAAAGGTAAGGTGTTGATGCTGGCACAACAAAATTCTAATAATATGAAAATATTTACTAAGACTCATTCACTACATTTTTTTTGGATAGGATGTTTCTTATTATCATAATATTCAAAAAGATCTATATTTTTGAAGTTATAGGTCAAGATATTTATTGGGTGTGTGAGTATTTATTCCATTGAAGTTGTGAGAAAGTAGCAAGGATATGAACTTGACCCAAACCATTAAAAACAACTCATTTAAACGAGTGAGACAACTCACAAAGAATAAAACACGTCTCACAAGATTTGAACCTTGATGGTCGGATTTACCTTCTAACTAAGTCTTCATTGAAAACACTTGCTAATTATTATTTTAAAAGTCTTATTAATCTCACAAAAACTTTTATTAATTATACCTTACTTTTTATTATGTTAATTCAGAATATGAAACATTATATTTTTGTTATATTTGTTGATCTCTAAGTAAATCTATCCTGAGTGGGCTTAGTAATTAAGAACATGTGTTTCCTCTTAAGAGGTCATATATTCAAATTCAGAAGGGGGTAGGGTATGTATACTTTTGTAGACTTTACCAGTAAAATAGTTGGACGAAAAGAATCTCATACACCAATTTAGTGTCTAGCTTAGTCGTGACCTAATATATTTAAAAAAAATGATTTATATCAAAAACTTTTTTAATTTATATTACTTTTAAAATATAAAATAATTAAAAAAACTTTTAATAAATGAAACAACACAATATTTTCCCAAATTATAAGTAATGAGGAACATTTATTTAAAATTCGGAATATTTGGAGTTTTTTACCAAATTATAAGTATTGAGAAACATTTATTTAATATCTGGAATATTTGGAGTTCCTTATAAGAAAAGCAAGCATTGGCCTTTTTTCAACGACCATGCCTCTCTCTAAACCTTTAATGTTTAAATATGGTTTTGACTACAACAATTATGCAACTTCAATGTTTCAATTTTGTGTTCTCAACAACCATGCCTCTCTCTAACCTTCAAAACACACAACTTCAATGTTTATATATTGCAAGAACTTAGTTTAAAAGTATTTTAATTTATGTAAGTTGTGCACATTGTTTATTGTATAAACATTGAGTGCCTTTAAAAAAAATTGGTAAACAAGTATTTTAATTTATGTAAGTTGTGCACATTGTTTATTATTTTTTGATAAACATCGAGTGCTTTGAAAAAAATTGGTCAACAAGTATTTTAATTTATGTAAGTTGTCCACATTGTTTATTATTTGATAAACATCGAGTGTCTAAAAAAATTGGTCAATCTACACCATGCTTGGAACCTAGCCAACTGTCACATTATGAACTTTACTTTATATTTGAATCTTCATAATGATTTGAATCTCCATAATGGAGGGTATATTTTATAAGTTCACTTTTTATTTAAATAAATGCGGCACTTTTTAATGGACTGTTATTATATTTGCCGATAGGCATAGGCATGGTATATAGTTTTGAGTTAGGCTTGACTTTCTATTAGTTCATGGTTGATCATAAAATATATACCTTTTTATCCAAAGTTTTAAAAAATAATTATTTATTTTAAATTTTAAATCTCATTTATCTCATATTTTATTGGCCAAAAACTTTGAAGTCTTATTGCTGCCTTCACTTCCCCCAATGTTCATTGTAATAAATATTTATTGTTTTTTATGTATACTGTTAAAAATTAGGAGCCTACTGGTTAAAGTGTAGTGGATGGAGATTATTAATGGGACGAGAAGATTTATTTTTTTAATTTTTGTAAGTGGTAGCATTAAATGATGACAAGAACCGACACATGCTCACCGACCTTCCCATGTAATGGAGATCTTGATTGACTATCGAATCAATGCTGACATCATTAAATAATTATTTTACGAGCAATCTTAACGCCCATATTTTATCCTTTCCACTTAATTAAAATCATTAATAATGTCCTTAGGATTATTTTGAATCTCCTTACAAAAATATATCAATATATAAAAACATTTCATAACAATACACAAAATCACCTTTAATATTGCTTACATTAATTTAAGTGACTAGAAAATAATCATTTTTAAACATTTAAACAAACTATTGCTTAAATTAACTCTTTAGACTATTAAACTTTTATATATGTATATATAAATTAATAATTATTTTTTTATAAAAAAAAAAATACACTTACTTTAATATAAAATTATATAAATCAATAAAACAATGCTTTTAAGAGTTTAAAATAAATATTTAATATTGAAATTAGATAAAATTATCAAAAGTAACATGTTTTCATTGTGAATTTCGATGGTACAAAATCAATTATATAAAAACGCATGACCCACTTAAACGCTCCATCTCAACCATCTTGATATTCCTATAAATAGATTTTTATTCATTTAAACTTATGCTAACTTTGTGTGTTTAGTCTAATAATAATAATAATAGAGTACATTATTATATTATACCTGCAGCGCCATGTATATAGCGATGGTTCATCCTTTGACTCTGTATTACTTTAACCTTTCACCAAAAAATTTGCCAACAATTCCTACATTACAAATATATTTTGCATTATTTTTTTAATTATCTAAAATTATTTAACTAATCTCTTATTCGCTATTGAATTCAACCTCTTATTGCAAGGTTGGCGGCAGATGTCTCGATTTCAATGCCATTTTCATTACGTGAATGATATTAATCAGAGAGTAATTTCTGTGAGAGCCAGCCCTCTTCATTGTTCCAACAGGTAATGGAAGTCTTCATGGACTCGCCCATTCCTTCTCAAGCTTAAAACAAAAGGCGTTTTCACATCAAGATGTATTTTACCTTCCATTAAAGTTAAGGTGTAATAAAATCTAAATTAAAATTGATATAATACAAACTTATTACATGACAAATTGGAATAAAATCTAAAATTTAGAATTTAATATAAAGTCATAGATTTTTAATATAATAAAAAAATTGAAATTTAATTTTTTATTATTCTAAAGAACAACTATCAACTTCAATTAAATTATTTAAATCTCTCAATTCTAATTAAACTTTAATTAAACTATTTAAATCTAGCATTAACTATTCAACCTAAAATTTATTGCCCTTGTTGTATTGATAATATTCAACATTAAAGATACACCTAGCATTGATGATATTCAACAATAAAAATACACCTTGTATGCCTCAAATTTCATTATTTGATGTTGTAGGTTAAAAATTCTATGAAATAACCATATATCATTAAATTTTTTCACTGTGCGTTGGTCGCCCCTGCGCGCCTCCTCTGTTCGCTGGTCGCCCCTGCGCGGCCCTCAGGCTGACAAGCCAGTTCGTGTGGTTCTGCTGAGTCCCCCCGACACCATGGAAGCCCCAGGGGACCCCGATCCGCCTCCTGAGGTTCAGGCTTTCAGGAAAATGATAGCTACAGGACCAAAGCGGCCGCCTTCAGCTTATCAGCAAAAGTTTGTAAAGAAGATGGACTCCATCCCTTCAGTGGCACTGCCAGAGGAAGAAATCTGCAAAGCAGCACTGAACCTGGTCGAGAGAGGATTAATAGGACAGTTTATGGGCCTCTGGCCATCGCCGAAATCAGTTGAAGACTGGACGCAAAGGAACTGGAAACCCCTGATCAAAGAGGGAGTCAAAAGCTATTTCGTAGGAAAGGGCTTTTTCATCTTCGTCTTCGAGAACACTGAGGATAAGGGATTGATATTCAGAAATGGGCCTTACTTTATGGGACCTCAAGGCCTCTACCTGAATAAATGGACACCCGACTTCGATCCCTCGCAAGATGTCCCAACAACAGTCCCGGTATGGGTCAGGCTCCCGCACCTTCCTCTCCACTGTTGGAACCAAAAATCTCTCCAGATCATTGGTAACACTCTGGGAAAATACATTGATCACGCTGCAAGGAAGGATCAGTATTCATGTGCCCAAATCTGCGTAGAAGTGGACTTAGAAGAGGGTCTCCAGGAAGCAATCAATCTCACAGCAGTTGGGTGGACGTACGTACAGGAGCTGGATTATGAGAAATTACCCTTTAAGTGCAGACACTGTCATGGACATGGACACTTTGCAAAGCATTGTAAGAAGAAAGCAGAGGAACAGGCAGAAAAACTCAACGGGGAAGCATGGACCTTGATCCAGAAAAACCCAAACACAAAAAAAGGAAAAGGGAAAGGTCATATGATCGTTCCCCACAGCAGTGACAGCAATGAAAAAGATAAGGAAGCAGCCCCAAAGGAAACAGGGAATGACCATGTCAGGAACGCAAAGCAAACAGAAGAGAATAGTGTTCAGGCAGAAAATATACACTCATTCAAAGAGGGAGGGGACGAGCTACAGAGCGGGGACAAGCAAGGCAGCCTTTTAAACCCCACATATGCAGAAATAGCAAAGAAAAAACCAGAGGAAAGCTCAGGTTCTTCAGAGGACGAAACCTTTGAGCGCCCCTCAAAGAAAGCAGGAAGGAAGTCCCGCAAAGAGAAGAGGGAGGAGGAGGCAGAAAGGCTCAAGACACAAGGCAGTCAGCCCACTTTAGAAATGTTTATTGTCAGGAATACTAGACCAAGACCTTCTAAGGGAGGTCTTATCCCCCCCCCC
>JASDQU010309750.1:66606-82725 GCA_032191745.1 Picea mariana
CTCGAATGGTGGTAACTATCTCTGAGAAGAGACATGGCTTCTACGTGCATCTGTTTGAGCATAATGGAATACAATGAGGCTCCAGAGGCCCTTTTCATATTACTCATGAATGCCAAAACCCTAGATATCCAAAAACCTAACCCTAGAAGGTGAAACATAAAAAGTCATGTGGGCCTTATGGGTAAGTTGGTGTAATTTGGTACCTCAACTTCCTAGGGTCCTAACTTTTGCATACGACCTTTGTTTTAGGCACGTGATAGCCCATAGGAAAGGTCTTTAAGAGAACTACACATTTCACCATCAGACTTTGACTTCGTCTACAATATGATTGTTGTGAGTTAAGAAAACAACGTTTAGGGCCCCAAAACAATCCTGGAAGTACATCAAGATGTGCTGACATGAAAACATACAAAATAAGTCAGTTTGATTAGGCGAGAGGCCACCCGTATCCACCTGGAGAATGTGTGAAGCTTCATACAACCTTAGAAGTGTAGCACTCACAATTATAAAGCAGTACAGAAAGACGTGTTGAATAAAAAATGGACATGAGGAGCCAGTTGGAATAGGTGGGTGGCCACCAATATCCACCTAGATCAATCCTCCCCCCTTAGGAAGCAATGGTCTCCATTGCATAGATTTCCCCCATCAGGTGAGGAAACTTCTGTTGGATTTGGCCTCGGGTGATCCACTTGCCTTGGTGTAGGAGTTTCCTTGCCTTGACAACCCGATAAAGTTGGATCTGCTGCTGGCGAGTGCCCTTGTCCCGTGTGTCCACTATCGGATCGGTGGATACTTGTTCCATGCAGTCAAGGTTGAGCTTTGTTGGTGTCAACTATTCGACGATCTCAGAGGTGTCCAAGGATGAAGGAGGTCCACATTGAATACTGGATGCAGACCAAGGAAGGGTGGAGTGTTGAGCTCAAAATCATTTCCACCCATAGCCTTGGTGATAGTGTAAGACCCATAACGAAGTGGTCGAATCTTCTGATGGGGCCCGGTGAGATGCTCCTTCTACAAATGTAACCAGACTTTGTCGCCAACCTGAAACTGGTGTCGTACCCTGTGCTTATCATGTCACTACTTGTACTTAGCATTGGATTTTTGCAAAATCTCCTGGACCTGTTGGCAGATGTGTTGAATCCTCTCAGTGAATCTGGTGGCTTTGGAAATCGCAGACTGATTAGGGGAAGAGTCTGTCTGTGCGGTGGAAAGAGGAAGTGCAACATCAATGGGTCCCAAGGGTTGGAATCCCAGACCCACCTGAAACGGGTTATGGCCAGTGGAACTATGGAGAGCCTTATTGTAACTGTGTTGGACATATGGGAGACTCTCATCCCATGTACGATGATGCTTGGAATTGTACATGCGCGGGATGTGCACAATCATCCGATTGACGACCTCATTTTGGCCATCGGTTTGGGGGTGGAACGAAGTGGATTTTGTGAGCTTGGTGTCCAACATAGACCAAAGACTCGACCAAAAGGTGTTGAGGAACCTGTTGTCTCGGTCGGAGATGATGGTCAGTGGTATCCCAAAGTGAACCCAAACGCGTTTGAAGAAGAGCTTGGCAGTATTTTCCACTGTGACATTCTTCGTACAGGCTGTGAGGATGGCCATCTTCGAAAACTGATCGACGACCACAAACACGTAGTCATTTCCATGCTTGGTGGACGAAAAACCAGACATGTAATCCATGGAGATGGATTTCCACGGTTTCTCGGGAATAGGAAGAGGTGTGTATAAGCCTTGCTTCTTGATGGTCATCTTGGCAATGACGCAGGCAGTGCAAGATCTGATATACTTGTTGACTTCCTATAGAATTTTTGGCCAATAAAAATGTTTTTGAAGGACGACCATAGTTTTCTCTACGCCAAGTTGTCTTGTCACCTGACTGTAGTGGGCTTCCCAAATTAGCTTTACACGCTCGCTTGTAGGAGAACAGAGATGGCCCAGGTGGCATAAGAGTTCATCCTAAATGTGAAGATCAGTGACAGTGGCACCTGTACCCAAGAGCTGATATATGGTGGTGAATTCTGGATCTTGCTGGTAAAGTTGGGGCCACTCTGATGTTTCATGGCCACAGGAATGGAGCACAGTGGTAAGTGCAACCATAGGATGCCGACTAAGGCAGTCAGCGACACGATTGGAGATACTTGTATTATACTTTATGTTGATATGGAACTGTTGCAGGTAGGTGTACCACTTCTGATGGCGGTCGTTCTGCAATTTCCCCTGTGTCTGTATGAACTGTAGATGATTGTGATCAGTGTGTATGATCATCTTTGTCCCCATAATGTAATGTTTCCATTGATGATAGGCTTGTACAATGGAATACATTTCCTTATCATAGGTGGGGTATTTCTGGACAATATCGGAGAGTGTCACACTATGGTATGCCACTGAATGCCCGTGTTGAGTGAGAACTACACCCACAACATAGTCATATGCATCAGTCTCAACCTCGAATGGTTTTTGCAGATCGGGAAAGGAGAGTGTTGGAGCTGAGCATAAACGATGTTTCAGATCTTAGAATGCTCATTGTTTCTCCTTCCCCCACACAAAATTGGCCCTACCATCACCCTTGGTCACCTGGCTGAGGGCCTAGGCAATATGGGAGAATCCCAACACGAACTGTCGGTAAAAATTGGTGAGTCCTAAGAAGCTTCAAAGCTCGATCAGTGTGGTTAGGGATGGCCAGTCATGGGTGACTTGGATCTTAGCTGGATCAACATGTACCCCATGCTCATCAACAATGTAGCCCAGGTATTAGACCCTGTTCATTCCAAAAGAGCATTTTTCCAAGTTGGCATAAAGCTTGTGCTGTCACAGAGTGCTCAAAACCTGTTGAATATGTCGCATGTGCTCCTCCCACGTTCTTCTAAATATGAGGATGTCATCCAAATATACTACCACAAAGGAGTTGGTGAAGGGTCTCCATACATCGTCCATCAACCTCATGAAAGTGGTTGGTGCATTTGTTAGGCCAAAGGGCATGAATATCCATTCATAGAGACCTTCCTTAGACTTGAAGGTTGTCTTCCAAACATCCGTTGGTTCGATGGGAACCTGGTGGTAGCCATACTTCAGGTCAATCTTGCTGAAGAAATTTCCCCCCTTGAGTTGGTCAAGAAGGTCATCAATCCTGGGAATGGGGTAGCGGTTCCTGACTGTGATTTTGTTTAAGGCTCTGTAATGAATGAAGAGTTGCCAAGTCACGCCCTTCTTCTGCACCAGTACAATTGGGCTTCTGTAAGGGGAGGAACTGGTTTTGATGTGCTCCTTTTAAAGAATATCTTGGATCTTATGCTTGATTTCGTCATTCTCCATTAGCGAGCACCGATAAACTGGTCCATTAGGTAGAGGTGCACTAGGGGTCAGATCAATTGGATGCTTGACTAGGCAGCATGTCGGTACCCCTGTAGGTGAGACAAATATGTCTCTGTATTCTTCCACGATCCCGTCCACTTGCTTCTGCTACAAAGAGAGGCATTGTGCAGAGGCCATAGATGTGGCAATGACCTTCTGCTTACTGTGAGCACGTATCACAAAGAAGACAAACTTCTCGGTCTATGAAATGAACTTACTGCATTGCTTAGTACAGATTAAAGAAATAGCAGTAGACGGTGCCACCTATGGGATCCTGTACAATTGTCTACTCAAAGTAATAATAACAATGCAGGGTCTAGACTTATACACCGCATGATGCTTCCACAAATATGGTTTTCCTAAAAGATCATCACAAACTTCAAGGGGATAAATATCACACAATACCTCATCTTTGAAAGGCTTGATGTCATTAAAGAGACGACACTATTGGTTGACACAAAGATCTCTTCCTTGACGAAGCTAGTCAATGGTGTAGGGTTGCAGGTGCGATGTCGTTGGTAGGTTCAACCACTTGACGACCTTTGCTGAAATCAAGTTCTTTTGACTACCGCTGTCGACAATGAAGTGAATCAGAGCCCCCTTGACCCACATCTGTGAGTGAAAGAGGTGGTCCCCTTCATCTGGTTCTTTTGGTTCGCTTGGCTGGACTTTGGTGGTAGTGACCATGGCACTGGGTTCAACATTGATAATCCACTTCCCTCCTTTAGGATTTGGCTCAGAATTAGAATCAACCTCTGACTCAGAAGCCTTCAGCTTGGACACAAGAGACTGCTTGGAGTGGCATTCATCAGTGTTGTGCCAAGGAATTTTATGGTACTCACACCATTTTCTCATGTCCTTCTTCATCGTCTTGTTGCACTTCTTGTGTTGCGGCTTGGACAGATTGTCCTGAGGGAGGCCATCATGACTTGGTCCCCTGCTGTGTGGGTTGGGGTTTCCTTTGCCCTACTTTAGCTATGAGGGGTTTTCAGATCCAAACTCTCTTCATTTCTGCTTAAATTCTTGCTTGATCTTGACAACGTATCTATAAGTTGTGCCCAATGAGGCGATGTCCAAGAACTCCATTTCTGTTTGAATGTATCTATGTAAACAACTGCGATATTTGAGCACTAGATGATGCTCATAATATTTGATACCCAATTTGGTGTGAAGGGTATGGAAAATATTGGTTAAGTCTGGTACTGTCTTGTCCCTTTCTTGAAGTAGGGTGGTCCATCTGGTGTACTAGTCCTTGTAGCTTCCAATAGGGTAGTATTGTTATTTAATGGCGTCCCGGAAGGAATCCCATGTAGGGGCCACCACAAAAATTGTAGATTCATCCACAGCTCTTTGCTCAGAGTAAGTATCCCACCAGTCTTTAACATGGGGAATGATCTTGAGGAGTGAAAAAGTGATATTTTCCCAATCGAAAAAATTGTGGACCGAAAAATATCCTTCAAGCAGATTTAACCATTTATCTACAACATTCGCATCTATCAGTCTTTCAAATAATGGTATATCAAAATTTATTTGTACCTTGAAGGGGGTTGCATGGCCGCCTAATGAATATTCTTCTCCCGTGCACAACTGTCGAAGGATTTGTGCGAAGTTGTCCATCATTTTGTTCCTTTGTCACGAGAGGGATTCCTCGAGAAACATTTTAATAGGATCTCCTGCTCCATCATCTTTTTTTTCGTCTCCCATGGGTTTTTTTCGAGCTCAGCACGACCGATCTGGTAATGGCTCGATTGGTTTGAGTCCCAACCTCTTGTACCCAGATCTTGTCGGGCACATGCACGAAGAAAAATAAATGAAGAGCAGACCGCTCTGATACCACTGATCCAGATTTAGGAGTGGAACGAACTGATTAACATATTGAATACCATAAACATGGGGATAGGAAGAATAACACAAATATTCAGTGAACAATATCTTCTATTAAATAATGAAATAGGTTGAAGTTGTAAAACTGCAGAATTGGAACTTGCTCGAATGGTGGTAGTTATCTCTGAGAAGAGATGTGGCTGCTATGCGCATCCGTCTGAGTAGAATGGAGTACAATGAGGCTCCAGAGGCCCTTTTCATATTACTCATGAATTCCAAAACCCTAGACATCCAAAAACCTAACCCTAGAAGGTGAAACACCAAAATTCATGTGGGCCCTATGGGTAAGTTGGTGTAATTTGGTATCTCAACTTCCTAGGGTCGTAACTTTTGCACACGACCTCCGTTTTAGGCACGTGATAGCCCGTTGGAAAGATCTTTCAGAGAGATACACATTCCATTGTCAGACTCTGACTTCGACTATAGTTTGATTGTGGCGAGTCAAGAAAACAACGTTTAGGTCCCCAAAACAACCCTAGAAGTACAACAAGATGTGTTGACATGTACGAAATAAGCTAGTTGGATTATGTAAGAGGTCACCCGTATCCACCTAGATAATGTGTGAGGCTTCAGACATTTACAGAAGTGTAGAAATCACAATTATAAAGAAGTACAGAAAGACGTGTTGAATAAAATACAAACACGAGGAGTTAGTTGGAATAGGTGGGTGGCCACCAATATCCACCTGGATCAAATGCCAATTTGGTGCCATCTCTAAACATGGTTAAAAGGATTATAGAGTTGGCAGATGGATAAAATTGAGTAGCGTGTGACAACAAAAGCAAGGTGTTCCCATATCGCAGATTGCGAAAATATCGACGACCACACTTCATTGTGGGGATAGAACATGCTCAAACGTTGAAATCCTAGAGTGGTACTACAATCGAAACCATGGTATAGCTAAATATGTACGTGGAAGTTGGTGGTGGATTGCGGGGGTTAGAGCGGTGTGGATCCAAACCACCCTTGACAACTTCCGCAATCACGTGCTTATATAGGGTCAAATCCAAGAGCAACGCGTGGCAACAAAAATTGGGTGCTAAGCCAAATAATCAAAGGAACATCACGAGGAGAAGAAAAAAGTTAGCATATCACGACCATTCTATCACTAGAGGGAAGAGTGAGGAAACTGTGGAGAGGTTTCATTATGTCAAAATGACCTAAATCTCTCCTTGCTGAAATAATAAGCCTCATCCTGATCCCAAGGAGAAATCAGTTAATGCAAGAAGGACTGGTGGTTGAACAATCGACTACCTCCTTAAATGGAAGCATGGAGGGTTTGTCTGAGGAGACAAAAAAATGTCAGCCCGAAGTACCACAGAGGGCATTTTTTCCTACAGGCCCAGAGTGACTCGAGTTTCCTTCTGACAGAAGGAACAATACAGGTGGAGAACCTTTCGGAAGGGAAGAAAAGGCATGAAAAAGAATACACGTGAGGACAGACAAGAGAAGACACACGACACTGGAGAAGAGGCGCCCAAGAAGCAAGACATGTCATTTATTTTTGTTAGACCGGTTTCCAACATGCTCCTTGATTTTAGCAGTTTGTTAGATCTATTGGTACATATGTTAGACTTGTAGCTTTTTGTGGAGAATCCTAGGATAGTAAGGCCAACTCGCACTCCTAGTTGTTTTCTACTGTTGTGATTATAAATACATAAGATGAATGACATGAGAGGATCGGATGGTTGAGAAACGCTCCTTTTTTGTAATATTTTGACTAAACAGAGTTGTTCTCTAGTTATGTATGAGACTTGAGACATTTTCATTAATAGAAGTCAATTTCCTTTCATCATCTTGTTTCCTCTTATTCTAAAATGCTCATGATTAGATGATCCATATGAGATGTTGTGGTTGTATTATAATGGATGTTTGATTATAATGTTGTTATGAATGTTTTTCAGTGTTTTAAACTTTAAGTTCAAGAGGTTCTTGTGACTGAGTTTTTCTTTCAGTTAGCTTCTTGAAGGCCTGATGCTTATAGTAGACCTATCCACCTTCCTCACTAAGTCTTCCTTCTATTCAAATTTACCCTTAAACCACTGATTGAAGTTAATCAAAACATCATTTTCTTATGCATGCTAGCCTATATTTATGTGTTAAAAAATTCTTATGTTGAGTTTTGTCCATTTGACCTTTAATATTTTATTTACATTCACAAACCTTTTGATGGGTACTGGGCTTATCCTTTTGCAATCTGAGGGTGATTCTCAATGCTAACATTATTTTGGCTCCACAGGGGATGTCATGCTCCCTATGAGCTACCAAGAACAAACAACTTGAGTGTCTTATCCTAGGGCTATGGGGTCACTTATTCAAATGAAAATAAAAAGAAAAAGTGATATTTACAATGAATGGAAATCCAATCATGGCTTAAGAAAAATATTTTTTCAGAAAGTGCCCATTCAGAGGGCCACAAAAACTTTGGGATCCTCCAAGTTCTGCAATTTATAAGTTTTATTTGAAAATCCCTCAGAAATCTTGAAAGGACCAATCCACAAGGCTTCAAATTTACCATGTTTTTCTTTGTCTTGCTTGGGTGCATCCCACTTTAGCACTAGATCTCCCAACTGGAAATATTCTTTGCTTACCTTCTTGTCAAAGGCTTGCTTGATCTTTTGTTGATGGTCCTGTGCTTTGTTAAGTAACTTCTCCCTATTTTGTTGTACTTCTACCAACTGTTGTATCCTCATGGCCATATCATCAGGTTCTCCTTGGTAGTCCTGGAGGAATTTTGCCACAGGCAAGACAAGTTGAGTAGGAAAGATAGCCTCAACCCCATATACAAGTTGGAAAGGGGAAACACCAAGTGACCTCTTTTTTGTAACTCTATCATCCCATAAGGAAAATTTCAGCTTTGAGTCCCTTGCTTTCTTGTTGTCTTTGAACAATTTATTGATGATCTTTATGAGGATGTTGTTAGAGGACCCTGCCAAACCATTTACTTGGGGGTAGTAAGGAGTATAATGGACTAATGTAATCCCATACTGTTCACAGAAATTGATCAATGTTTCATCTTTGAAGGAGGCACCATTGTCAGTAACAATCTTGCTTGGACAACCAAATCTTGACATGATATCCTCAAGAAAACTAATGATTACCTTGTGGGAGGCATTCCTTATAGGAATGACTTATATCCACTTGGTAAAGTAATAAGTGGCAGTCAAAATCCACCTATGTTGACCACTTGAAGCTAGATGGATTTCCCCAATGAAGTCAAGACCCCCTATTGAAAAGGTCCAGAAACCACCACAGGCTTCAAAGGAAAAGATTTGAGTTGTTGCTTTCCAGAAAAATTTTGGCATTTGACACAAGCTCTAATATTGGCACACACATTAGTACAAAGACTAGGCTAGAAATACCCATCTCTGAGGATCTTATAGGCTATGGTTCTCCAAAAATGATGGCCCCCACATAAGCTGTCATGAAATTCAGTCATGGCCCTTTGAGCTTCATGTGGATCTAAACATCTCAAAATAAATCCTAGAGGATCTTTCCAATACAAGACATGATCAATGAGACAATATTTGATTGATTTAAGCTTCAAATCTCTCACCTTATTCTTGTTCAAACCATCAGGAGGCTGCAACTTCTGCAAAAAAATATGATTTCTTTATACCAAGTGCATTCTCTCAAATTTGGGTTGACATGACAACTTTTATCAGCAAACTCAGCTTGCTGATTTCCGAGTTTATGTTCATGAAATTAACCCCTAAAGCTTTGCAATTTGATTCAACCGTCAACCTGGCTAAACCTTGGCCTTTCACGAGTTTAGTGGGCTTCATTTCAAGGTCAAATTCCAGAATTTTAGCAATCCATTTTCTCCTCTTCCCATCTATGTCAGGCTGGATAAGTATCTCTTTCACTGAGGCTGAAGGGACATATGCAACAATCTTTGAATGCAGAACATATACTCTAAAATCCTTGAGGGCTTTGACCAAAGCATAAGCCTACTTTTCCATGATATCATATCTCATTTATGCATCCCTCAATGCTCTATTGAAAAAGGAAATAAGTTGCTCTAACCCCTTTGTATTTTTCTGCAACAAAACATCAACTAATGTGTCAAATGAGGCAAAGTAAAATATCAGAAACTCCTTGGAATAGTCAAGGCCGATGAGCACAGGTGCTTCAGTCAAGGCCTTTTTGATCTGATCAAAATATTCTCGAGCTTCAGTAGTCCATTTTACCTCATTTCCTTTCCTAAGCATGGTTGTAATGTACTTCACTAATTCAACAAAGTTAGAGATGAACCTTCTTAGAAAATTGATTTTTCCCAAGAAAGACTGAATTTATTTCTTGGATCTAGGAAAAGATAAGGTATCAATGACCTCTACTATGCTTGGATCAATTCTTACCCCTTCTGCTGATACAATGTGTCCCAATAACTTACCTTCCTTCATAACAAACAAGGACTTCTTAGGATTGAGAGAGAGACCAAACTTTCTGCACTTCAGGAAAACCTTTTTCAAATGATGATAATGCTCTTTATCGGATTTTGAGAACACTGTAATGTCATCTAGATAGATGACTACAAACTTGTCCTTCTCCCCAATGAAGGCAATGTCCATTGCTCATTGAAAGGCCGCTCCTGCATTCATCAATCCAAAGGGCATTTTAGCATAAATGAATGTGCCCCAAGGAGTAGTAAAGGTTGTCTTCTCTCTATCTTCAGGCAAGACATAGATCTGATAGTAGCCATAAAATCCATCAATTATAGACATCATAGATGAACTAGTGACTCTCTGCAAAATGTGCTCCATATTTGGCAAGGGGTAATGATCTTTCTTGGATCTTCTATTCAAATTCCTGAAATCAAAACATAGTCTAATTTCCCCATTTTTCTTCCTCACAGGGACCAAGTTAGCCACCCACTCAGAGCATCTCAAAGGAATGATAATTTTGGCATCTAACAACTTCTTCACTTGTTTTTCTGTAATAGGCAACAACATGGGTTTTATCTGTATGATTTTCTTCCTCAAAGGCTTGGTCTCCTCTTTCAAAGGGATCTTATGTTCAATGATGTTTGTTTCATATGTTCTTAAATCTCATATTTCCAGGAAAACACATCAACAAACTTATTTAAAAGATTAACATACTCAGCCCTTTGTTCCTTTGACAAGCTGCTAGACAACTTAACATACTTTGGATCCTCCTCTGTACCTAAATTGCATTCAGTCACCTCAACATTTTCAATTAAACCTTTAACCTTTACAACAACATCATTTCTATCAAACAATATCTCCAAGGGGACTAGTCCTTTTGGAATATGGTTACTGGGCAACTGAACAATATGATGGTCAACAATTTTATTCAGAAAAATATCAGCATGAGGGATTTTTTCAATATAATGATCTTGATCAATATGTGAGGAAGAAAAATCATCCACAGTCTCAAGAAATCTTTTTATCTCAAGATCATCCTAAAAAACCTTCCAATGTTTGACATTGTTAGGTATAGAGGGTCTATACTTCACTTCCACATCATATTTGAGTTTAGGGGGCAAAGGAACTCTGACTTGTTGAAACAACTAGTGAATCTGCCATAGTGTTCTCATCTCTTGGAACAAATGAGATATTAAAAGCTAAGAAGAAGCTATCAACAAGATCCCAAACTTCATTTATGTAAGTCCTTAACCTCAGATGTTTAGTTTGATACATATTTTTAACTTGATGAACAATTAATTCATCATCTCCAAACACTGCTAACTCTTCAATCCTCATGTCTTTAGCAACCCTCAAACCCAAAACAAGAGCCTCATATTCTGCCACATTTTTGTAGTTTCAAATTCAAGCTTGTAAGAAAAAGATATGGTATCTTGGGTAGGGGAAATAAAGACTACCCCAACAATAGGACCCTCCTTAGATGAGGCTCCATAAAAAAAAAAATTCCAAACATAGGTATTAGGAGGAGGATCTTCACAAGAGGTGATGGACTATTTTTTGATTTCAATAGGTGGTTGAGGAGCATCAGTAAGTTGTAATATACTGGATCCTAAATCAGTATCAAGTGCAAAAATAGGGTGGTTGGTAGGATTTGCTTCATCATTGATGATGTAGGCTAGTTGTGCCTCAATAAAAAGCCTTCTATGTTCTCCCCCAAACACAGGAATGGTGGCATATGAAAGGTCCATTTGCAAATTTCCCCTAGTCTTTTGATCCAAGATCTTGACAAGAGAATTCCAAACTTAGGGGGGGCATCAGCCACCATAATATCCATGACCACACTTTTCATTGGCAAATGGAACAGGGTAACAACCAGGTGTTTAATAACCCAAAGACACTTCACCTTCCTGGAATCAAATGAGTATAGGTCATGGTAGGTTTTTGTAATTTCCAACCCAAGCTCATCCATGAAAGTTTTAGGCATGAGGTTATGATATGCCCCTGAGTCCATCAATCAGTTGTGAAATACTTTATCATGAATGTTTAATGATGTGTAGAAAGGGGTTCAAGAGTCATCCCTATCCTCTACCAAAGGTCCCATGATGACTGCTGGTTTTTCATCTTGAAGGTTGGATGAATCTGTGGAATTAGAGGAAGGCTCAAGCTGCAACATTTTGGAAAGATATCTTTTGAATTCCTCATTCTTGATCAGCTCCAAAAAAGGTACAGGGATTTTAATTTTTTGAATCTCACTCTCAAAGCTAAAAGAGGATGTATATTTTAGAATCTCCTTAACTTCTAGGGTAGGGCTCTTAACCAATGCCTCGGGGTTTTGTGCATCTTTTTCTTTGCTGCTAGATGCCACAGCCTTAGCAGAATCTTTTGTTTTAGTGGGATGATCATAAGTGTCAGTCTTTCCCTCTTTCTTTTTCAAACTTAAGTTGTATTTACTTGGATTGTCATTTGTTTTTTCCCCTTTACTCAATTCATTTAATTGACTATCCATGAGAGACTCTTCATATGAAGATTGGGTTAAATGAGGAGATGAAGAGGTGTCACCAAGACAATGGATTTCAGGATCGGTTTCTTCATCCTCTCCTTCTTCATCGACAACAAGGTTACTTTGGAGAGGGGTTTGGAATTTTTGATCATCCCTATCCCTATTTCTTTGATCTCTTTGGAGGACTTGAGGGTGATCTAGGAGGCTCCCTAGGTCCAGAAAATGCTCAAAAAATGAAATTTATTAGAATTGAATGAAACCAATTCCATTGAGACCAGCTCATCGCGCTGATTCTGGCCATATATTTACTTTCTAAAACGGGCTCTGTATGCAAGAGTTATCACACTCTGATAAGATTCTCAAACAACTAAAGAGTCAAAGGTGAAACTGACAGAAAGTCAATGCTGATGTCATCATGACATCGAAGCTACTTCATTATGATGATGTGGCATAGGTAGGTGGCGACATGTGACTAGAAAGGAGATGCAGGTGTGAACCAATTGCAGTGTGACACTTGTCAATTTTTGGGCAAATGTGGTGGGGCCACGTGGCCCAGGCCTGGGTAGCCATGTGGCACCCAGTCATCAGTTGAGTGGAAAGTTTTAAAAAATTTGTTGGGGGGTCCATGGGTTTTGAACCCACAACCTATGACCGAGCCTAAGTCTTGAGGAACGTTTCGCTACCAACGAGCCACATGTAGAGCTTGTTAACACAAGCCCACGATTTTATATGAATATTGCATATATGAATAGGGCGCAAAAAGGGGGGAGCTGGGGGCTATGCCCCAGCCCATGGTTTATGACACCACACCATAAGACCTATACCTGAGCGCTACTCCACAATGGTTGGCCCAAATACTAGCCCTCGATTCCCAAGTGTTTCCATAAGACCAGGGGGCTATCCCTTCAAAGGCGCATGGATTTTCTTGCTAGGCTGAGGTTACATGATATGCGCCCGAGATCCAGGAGCTGAGAACTGATTTAAGGCCAGTGCTTAGCCCTTCGGGCTAGCACTTGGCCATATGTACTCCATATGACCATTTAAAAAGGGCGTGTGGGTTTTTACCCTTGTTTATCCAAATTTTAATTGATTCATGCATGTAATAGGAGATTTTTGGACCAAAATTTGTTTTTTGAGGACATTTTGGCCATTTGAAGGGGGATTTGATCCCAAAAAGAGGCTATATCTTCAGGGGAAGTCATGCTTCTCTTGTTGAGCCTAAAAAATATATAAACCAGGCTTTTTGAGCTTGAGGGGTAACTTTTTGATGCAGGGATTTTGAGGAGAAGCTTGTGTAGTTTGGCCATTTCTCATGATTTGAGAGGAATTTTTGTCATGTTTTTGAGAGGAGTTTGATGAGGCATGTATGTATTTGAACAAGGAGGTATTTTACAATAGATTTGAAGCATGTTTTGTAGAAGCAAGGAGCCATTGTAAAGAGAACTTGAGCATTTGAAGAGAAATAAAGAGGTCCTCCACTTGGAAGCGGGCCCAGAGACGTAGCCAATGATTGGTGAACTCTATTAACAAGTTCTTGTCTCTATTTCTTTTTATTAGTTGTTGTTCTCTTCTCTTAATTTTCATCATGGTTTATGATGGTTGATCTCTTTAATCACTTATAAGCATCAAGTAAAATTCATAATTGATATTTTGCAACAAATAGTAAAGAGTTTATGTATTTTGCATTCTTATCGATCCGATGCATAAAATACAATAAACTAAACTTGCAATTGTCAGTAAAACCTATCATTTTTGGATCAGAGGGGAATTATTTGGTTTTCTGAAATTACCTCTATAATCAACATTCTGTGTGTTCCTATAGTTCTTTTTTCCTTCAAGTTTCAAATTCTCCATTTCAACAGAAAGTGATTTTACCAATTTTTTAAGTTCATCAACTTGAGGGTGGACAATAGAGGATTTTGAGGTTGAAGCTTCAACCCTACATTTCCTTCCGTCTCTATCATATTTTCCCCTAATTTTTTCAGCTGCCAATATGTTATATTCTACTTCCAAAGCTGCATCTTGCATATGAGCCAGAGAGGTAGATCTTCTTTCTCTCAACAAGAGGCAAAACTCAAGGTCAAAAGCATTGGCATAGGTAATCTTGGAAGAGGTTTATGTAGGATTTATTTAAGTGGGAATCTTGTTGTACATTTTATTAAATATTTTTGAGAAGTCTGAAACAAATTCCCCCTCTTTCCTATTATGTGATCCAAATTTTGTAATATAATAAAGGAAATCCTTTTTTTCCCCCCAATGCCTCTAGAAAACATCATCCAAAGCTTCAATCTCAGCAATAGATCCACGAGTCAAACCCCTAAACCATTTTCTATCCCCACCATCAAGGCTCTGTACAAATACCCTCATCCATACATCTTCATTCTCAATGTTAAGATTATCTGCATAACTATAAAAAGCTGCAAAAGTGTTCTTCTGCAATTATGTCTTCCTCCCCTGGGAATTTGGGCATGTACTTAAGGTAGTCTCCAACTGGGAGAGAATTCATAGGCTGAGGTAAAATAAGAGGGGCATACCTAGCAGCCACTATGGAATCCATCCTATTTCTAGGAAGATTAGCACTTGCCATTGGGTTGTGAACTGTAGGAAAACAAGGGGGAGATGGAGTTTTGACAGATACAAATGTAGCTTGGATTTTTGGAGAAATAGGAAGCTTGGATGGAGATGTTTCATTTTTCAGAGGAAGAGTTTGAGTCTTGGAGGAAGATGGTATAGGGTCCAACGGAAAAGAGGTTTCCTCTTATTTAGTCACAACAAATTTGATAGGAGGAGGAGTAGAAAGGCCCAAAGTAGGAAACTATTCAATATTTTCAAGTATGAACCAACTTACAACATCAGGAGAAGCAATGGTTTCAAAGTTTTCTTCTTTCAATTTGGGGATAAAAGAAGAGTATTCAACAAGAAAATTTTCAAAATCCAAACTTTTAGAAACTTTATCAGAAGGTAACAGAGGAGAATTAGATATGGCTACTAGAGTTTTAAAAGTAGAATCATGTAAATGACCAGAAGTACCTGGTACAATAGTTGAAAATCTTTCTTGAGAAGACTTTCCTTTCTTGATAATCTTCTTTGGGTCAACTTCAGGTGTTTCTAGAGGTAGATGTGGAGTAGACCTCGTGTGTCTTCCTTTGGGAGCCACAACTGAAATAGTGGAGTCGCCAGGTGCAAGCTGCAATCTTTAATGCACCTATTTCTAATGCACCTTTAGAATCAATATTTCTTTGTCATTCAATCCCAGGGAAATGTCTTCAATTCGTTCCCCGGAAATGACTCCAAGAATGTTAGCACTGAGAATCACCCTCAAATTGCAAAAGGATAAGCTTGGTACCCATCAAAAGGTTTGTGAATGTAAATAAATATTACAAGTCAAATGGACAAAACTCAACATAAGAATGTTTTAACACAGAAATCTGGGCTAGCATGCATAAGCAAATAAGGTTTTGATTAAATTTAGTCAGTGGTTTAAGGGTAAAGGTGAATATAAGGAAGACTTAGTGAGGAAGGTGGATAGGTTTGCTATAAGAATCAGGCCTTCAAGCAGTTAGGTGAAAGAAAAACTTAGTCACAAGAACCTCTTGAACTTAAAGTTTAAAACACTGAAAAACATTCATAGCAACATTATAATCAAACATCCATTATAATACAACCACAACATCTCATATGGATCATCCATTCATGAGCATTTCAGAATAAGAGGAAACAAGATGATGAAAGGAAATTGACTTCTATTAATGAAAATATCTAGAGTCTCATACATAACCAGAGAACAACTCTGTTTAGTCAAAATATTACAAAAAGGGAGCTTTTCTCAACCATCCGACCCTCTCATATCATTATTCTAAGGTATTTATAATCAAAACAGTAGACAACATCTAGGAGTGCGAGCTGGCCTTCCTATCCTAGTATTCTCCACAAAAAGCTACAAGTCTAACATTTGTACCATCAGATCTAACAAACTGCTAAAAT